>WSYH01001115.1:90536-101063 GCA_036426205.1 Ascaphus truei
AAATGCATGGTTGTAGTAGTGTGTGAGGGGGGAGGTGGCACTGCCGCTGCCAGCGCTTGGTGTACATGTGCTGTTGTAATTATGGATGGTGTAGTAGTGTGTGTGAGGGGGTCTGGCACTGCGCTGCCTCGCGCGGTACCTGTGCTGTGTATACATGGCATGGTGTAGTAGTGTGTGTGAGGGAGGGAGGCAATGCCGATGGCCGCGCTTGTACCTAGTTGCTGTGTATACATGGCATGGTGTAGCTAGGTGTGTGTGAGGGCGAGGTGGCAATGCCGATGACCGTGCTGTACCGGTGCTGTGTATACATTGGCATGGAGTAGTAGTGTGTGTGTGGGCGGCTGGCACGCCGCTGCCCGCGCTTGTTGTGTTATGTGCTGTGTATACATGTAATGGTGTAGTAGTGGTGTGAGGGAGGGAGATGGCACTGCCGCAGCCAGCGCTAGACCTGTGCTGTGTATACCGGGCATGGTGTAGCAGTGTGTGTGAGGGGGCCGCTGGCCAATGCGCTGCCCGCGCTTTTACGGGTGGTTATCATGGATGGAGTAGTAGTGTGGTGAGGGGAGTATGGCACTGTGTTGAATGCCCCACGCTGTACCGTGATGGTATTAATGGCATAGTGTAGTAGTGTGAGGGGGGAGGATGGCACTGCTGCTGCCCGCGCCAGTACCTTGCTTTTTATACATGGCATGGTGTCAGTAGGTGCGTGACGGGGGGGCGAGGCTGGCACTGCAGCTCCAACGCCTGCTGTAGACATGGAATGGTTGTAGTAGTGTGGCGTGCGGAGAGGCTGGCACTGCTGTATCATGACATGGTTTGTAGTAGTGTGTGAGGGGAGGGCTGGCACTGACGATGCCCAGCGTGTACATGGATGTGTATACACTGGCATGGTGTGTGTAGTTTTGTAGTAGTGGTGAGGGGGAGGATGGCACTCGACACTGCCCGCGCTTTGTACCTGTGCTGTGTATACATGGCATGGTGTAGTAGTGTGTGTGAGGGGGGAGGTGGCATCCGCCGCTGCAAGAGTGTGTGTACCTGGCGTGTTATAATGTCATGGTTGGTATTGTAGTAGTGTGTGAGAGGGGGGAGGGCTGAAATGCCGCTGCCCGCGCCTTGTACCTGTGCTGTGGATACATGCTGGTGTAGTCGTGTCTGTGAGGGGGGAGGTGGCACTGTGTATACATGGCATGGTGTAGTAGTGTGTGTGAAGGGAGGCTGGCACTGTGTATACATCGCATGGGGGTAGTAGTGTGAGAGGGGGTAGGCTTGGCATGTGTATACATGGCATGGTGTAGTAGGGTGTTTGTGTGAGGGGGGGGACTGGCACTGCCGCTTGAACGCGATTTGTAACCTGTTGCTGTGTAACATGGCCATGGGTAGCAGTAGTGTGTGTGAGGGGGGAGGCTGGCAATGTGTATTTACATGGCATAGTGTAGTAGTTGTGTGACGGGGGGGAGGCACTGGCGTTGTGATAATGTCATGGTGTAGTAGTTGTTCGAGGGGGGAGGGCTGGCACTGTGTATAAATGGCATGGTGTAGTAGTGGTGAGAGGGGGGAGGCTGGCATGTGTATAAATGGCATGTGTAGTAATGTGCGTGACGGGGGAGGCAGGCACTGTGTATACATGGCATGGTGTCGTGTAGTAAGTAGTGTCGTGCTGGGAGAGGATGGCGTTGTGTACACATGGCATTGGTTGTTAGTTGTGTGCGTGATGGGGGAGTGCGTGGCACGGTCTACAATGACATGGGGTTAGTAAGTGCGTGACGGGGGAGGCTGGGGTTGGCATTACATGGCATGAGAGTAGTAGTGTGAGAGGGGGGGGGGAGGCTGGCACTGTGCATAAATGAGGTGTAGTAGTGTGTGTGACCGGGGGGAGGCTGGCACTGTGTATTACATGGCATGGTGTAGTAGTGTGCGTGACGGGGAGGCTGTCACTGTGTATACATGGGCATGGTTTGTAGTATTAGTGTGTGTGAGGGGGGAGCCTGGAACTGTGTATTACATGGCATGATGTAGTAGTGTGCGTGCTGGGAGAGACTGGCGTTGTGTATTAATGACATTGGGTGAGTGTGTGTGACGGGAGGCTGCACTGTGTATACATGGCAAGTGTAGTAGTGTGTGTGACGGGGAGAGGCTGGCGTTGATGTTATACATGCATGGTGTATTTGTAGTAGTGGTGCGTTGAGGGGGGAGGCTGTCACGGTGTTTATACAGACATGGTGTAGTAGTGTGTGAGTGGGGGAGGTGGCCACTGATTACATGGCATGGTGGTGTAGAAGTGGCGTCTTGCCGGGGGGGGGGCGGGGGGGAAAGGCTGGCGTTGTGTATACATGGCATGGTGTAGTAGTGTGTGTGGTAAGGTGTGTAAGGTTGTAGTAGTGTGCGTTGCGGGAGAGGTGGCGTTGTGTATACATGAAATGGTGTAGTAGTGGTAAGGGTGTTAAGGTGTGTAAGGTGGAGTAGTGTGCGTGCCGGGAGCGGCTGGCGTTGTGATAACATGACATGGTGTTTTGTAGTGGTGTATTAGGTTGTGTAGGGCGTAAGGTGTGGTAAGTGTGTAAGGTTGTAGTGTAGTAGTGCGGCGAGACGGGAGAGGCGGGCGTGGGTATACATGGCATGGTGTGTAGGAGTGTTGTAGTGGGTAAGGTGTGTGTAAAGGTGTAGTAGTGTTGCGTGCCGGGAGGGAGAGGCTGCCGTTGTGTATACATGGCATGTGTAGGTGGGTAGATGTGTTAAGGTGTGTAAGGTGTAGTAGTGTGCGTGCAGGGAGAGGCTGACCGTTGTGTATACATGGACATGGTGAGTACTGTGTCGTGTGTAAGTTGTGTAAGGTGTTGGTTAAGGTGTTAGTATTGTTGCGAGCGGGAGAGGCTGGCGTGGTATACATGACATTGGTGTAGTGGTGTAGTAGTGTTGGAGTGCGAAGGTGTGTGTTAAGGTGTGTAAGGTTAGTATTGTGCGAGAAGGGAGAGGCTGGCGTTGTGTCTTACATGGCATGGTGTAGTAGTGTGTAGTGTGTAGGTGTGTGAGCGGTGTAGTAGTGGTGCGTGCGGGAGAGGGCTCCGTTGGTTATACATTGCATGGTGTAGTAGGGTTGTAGTGTGTAATGTGTGTAAGGTGTAGTAGTAGTGTGTCGGCCGGGAGAGGCTGCCGTTGTGTATACATGACCTGGTGTAGTAGTTAGTCAGTGTGTCGTGTGTAGGGGGTTAGGTGTGGAAGGTGTAGTAGTGTGCGCGCCGGAGAGGGCTGCCGTGTGTAGACATGACATGGTTGTAGTAGTGTAGTAGTGTGTTTGTAGTGTGTAAGGTGGTGTGTACGGTGTGTTAGGTTGTAGTAGTGTAGGTGCGTGAGGAGGGCTGGCGTTGTGTCCAGACCCCCATGGTGTATAGTGTAGTAGTGTGTAGTGTGTAAGGTGTGTGTAAGGTGTAGTTAGTAGTGTCGGTGCGGGAGAGGCTGCCCGTTTTGGTATAATGCCATGGCTGTAGTGTGTGTAGTGTGTAAGGTGGTGTGTAAGGTGTATGTAAGGGGTGGTGTATTGTGTAAGGGGTGTGTAAGGGGTGTGTAAGGGGTAGTAGTGTGCGGGCCGGGAGAGCGACCGTTGTTAGTACATGACATGGTGTATAGTGTTAGTGTGTAAGGGTGTGTTAAGGTGGATGTAAGGGGTTGTTGTAGGGGTGTGTAAGGGGTGTGTAAGGTGTAGTAGTGTGCGTGCCGGGAGCGGCTGCGTTGTCACTTCAACCTGAGTCGTTGACGTCTTTCACTCCATCGAGTAGAAGTGGTCCCCCAGGAGACGGAGAAGTGCGCCCATGGGCGGCTACGGTTTTGCCCACTTCCTGCGGCCGTCAGCATATCGCGGCCGCTGTGGTGTAGGGGGGGAGGGCCAGCCCCCCCCCGTCGCCCAGCGACACGAAGCGCAGGCGGGGGCAGGGTACGACGTGGCGGTAAGAGAGGGTCGCCCGGCGGACACCAGGGTAGAAGAGCGGGAGAGGCCAGCACGGGGGGGTTGAGTGAGGAATCTCAATGTGGGACACCTGGCGGCAGAAAAGTAGACGAAGCGGGAGACAGAGAACAGACGAGAGGGGGACACAGACGCCATGCCCCTGTCCGCGAGCCCAGGTGCCCGGGGGGGCGGTTAAGCATGAGGACAATGAAGAGCCACTCAAAGACCACCCGAGAGTCCATCAGCCCCTCAACCGCGTGTCTGACCCGAGATACGGTGCTGTGCTTCCATGTCTGACAAAGAATCTGGGGACAGAAACACCAGTCCACGCCAACGGGAAGGGCAAAGGGCAAAAGGGACAGAGGGCAGGGCAAAGGGCAACGGGCAGAGCATGAGGCTACGGGCAGAGGGGAGGGGGGGGGGTCTGTGTGGAGAGAGAGGGTGACAGGGGGGAGAGAGAGGATGGCAAGACGGGGGAGAGGGGTCTGTGTGGGAGTTAGGGGGAGAGAAGGTGACACAGGGGGAGAGAAGAGAGGGTTCTGTGTGGGAGAGAGCGGGTGACAGGGGGAAGAGGGAGAGGATGAACAATGACAGGGGGAGAGGGGTCTGTGTTGGAGTTAGGGGGAGAGAAGGTGACCACAGGGGGAGAGAGTGGTTCGTTTGTGGGAGAGAGGAGGGTGACACGGGGAGAGTAAACGGATGAACAAGGGGGTCTGGGTGGGGGAGGAGGAGGAGAAAAGGTGACACGGGGGGGAGGGGGGGGAGAGAGGGTGTGACCAAGTGACGGGGAGAGGGGTCTGTGTGGAGTTAGGGGGGCGAGGAAGGTGACACGGGGGAGAGAGGGTTCTGGTGGGTGAGAGAGGGAGGGTGACAGGGGAAGGAGAGAGGATGACAATGACAGGGGGAGAGGGGTCTGTGTGGAGTTCGGGGGAGAGAAGGTGACACAGGGGGAGAGAGGGTTCTGTTTCTGTGTGGGAGAGAGAGGGTGACAAGGGGAGAGTAAAGGATGGAACAAGGGGGTCTGTGTGGGGGAGAGAAAAGGTGACACGGGGGGAGAGAGGGGGTGACAATGACGGGGGACCTCGGGGGGAGAGGGGTCTGTGGGGGTCGGGGGGAGAGAAGGTTGACACAGGGGTAGAGGGACTTCTGGTGGAGAGAGAGGGTGAAGGGGGAGAGGGTCGTGCTGTGTGGGACATGGGAGGGGGAAATGGTACAGTGAGGACAAGGGGAGAGTGTGACACAAAGATTCAGGGACAGTGACATGGGCAGAGATAGATAGGGACCAAAGTGAGACACAAACAATGACAATATGAGTGGGACGAGAGGGAGAGAGAGGGTGAGAGAGAGGGTGAGAGAGAGGGCGGAGAGCGGGCGGAGAGAAGGGGTGAAGAGAGGGGAGAGCAGGAGAAAGGGCTTACTCAATGCAGACAGCCAGCAAAATCCCCTCTCTTGTAGCGGGGGGATCCGCGGCGGAGGGGGGGATCTGCTCGCGGGGGGGGGGATCGCGCGCGGGGGGGAGGGATCGCGCAGGGTTGCTGTGTCAATCAATTCGGGGATTAACCCACTTTCGTAATCCCGTCTCATGATATAAACCCTTCCCCACAAGTATTATGGTGGTTAAATAGCTTTGCCAAACCCACGCCCCGAAACCTTCGCCCCAGCGAACCCCTCACCACACGCTGCGCGATGGGAGCCGTTAAACGGGTCGGGCCCCAATGTCACTGCATGAGATCTTAAAAGGGGTTTACGCGGAAAGTGACGAGGGCGAAGATTTAAAAGGACCGCAAAAAAAAAAAAACAAAAAAAAAAAAAAAAAAAAAAAAAAACCCACCAAAAAAAAAAAAAAAAAAAAAAATAGGGGGGGGGGGGGGGGGGGGGGGGGGGGGGAAATTTTTTGGGGGGATAAGATAATTTCTGGGGGGGGGGGGGGGGTGATGGGAAAAGTTGGGATTAGTGGGGTGTAAGGGGCAGTGTATAGGGGAAAAGTAAAGATGGTTACAACATAACGATAATGGTTTGTAACGGGTGTGAGAGGGGAGAGGGAGGGGGGGGGTTTATGGCCTGGGAGGGTTGATGAAGCCTCCTTTCGGCACTGATGGGGTAAGGGGTTTGGGTATGCTGTCCTCAGCAGTCAGTGACCGAGTGAACAAATGACCTCGGTATCAGCAGTAAGGCAAGCAAATAGACAATGGACCAAAACTCGTTACCCACTTCCTTCATACCTAAGTGTGTACTGTATACACATCAGGGTGCAGGGAGTGTGTTGTGTGTGGTCTCTCTGCTGCCACGCCTGTGTGGTATACATGGAATGGTGTAAGTAGGGTGTGTGAGGGGGAAGGATGGGGGGGGCACCTTCAGTGGCCCGCGCTGTACCTGTGCTGTGTATACAGGCATGGTGTTAGAAGTGTGTGATGAGGGGAGCTGGCACGCCGCTGCTCGTGCGGTGTATACATGGCATGGTGTAGTAGGGCTGTGAGAGGGGGAGGAGGCACTCCGATGCCCGGCTTGTACCTGTGCTGTGTATTTACATGGCATGGTGTAGTAGTGTGTGTTGTGAGAGCTGGCGCTGCGGTGCCTGGCTGTGTATAAATGGCCCATGGATTGTCGTAGGTGTGAGAGGGGAGGCTGGCAACTGCCGCGCCCTGCGCTGTACCTGTGCTGTGTATACATGTCGTGGCTGTAGTAGTGTGTGAGGGGAGGCTTGGCACTACGCTGCCCGCGCTGGTACCTGTGCTGTGTATACATGGCGTGGTGTAGTAGGTGTGAGGGGGAGGATGGCATGCCGCTGCCGCGCTGTACCTGTGCTGTGTATACATGGCAGGGTGTTGGTAGAAGTGTGTGTGAGGGGGAGCCTGGCACTGCCGCGCCTGTCTGTTGTATACATGGCATGGTTGTGTAGGGTTATAGTTAGCTGTGTGAGAGGGGGATGCTGGCACCGCGCTGCCCGCGCTGATGTACCTGTGCGGTGTATACATGGCAGGTTGTGTAGTAGTGTGTGTGTGCGAGGGCGGCGCTGCCGCTGCCTGTGTGGTAATAAAAAACAAAAAATTCCAAATTATGGCATGGTGTGTAGGTGTGAGAGGGGGAAGGTGGCACTGCCGCTGCCCGCGCTGTACCTGTGTGTGTATACATGTCGTGGTTGTATAGTGTGTGGGGGGAGGGATGGCACTGACGCTGACCGGCGCCTGTCGTTTGTTGTAACGTTGCTGGGTATAAATGGCATGGCTGTAGTAGTGGGTGTGGGAGGGAGGGCTGGCACTGCCACTGCCCGCACTGTACCTGTGCGGTGTATACATGGGCATGGTGTAGAGTGGTGTGGTGGTGAGGGGAGGCTGGCATGGCGCTGCCGCGCTGCTACATGCGCTTGTGTATAATGGCAAGTGTAGTAGTGTGTGGAGGGGGAGGATGGCAAACTGCCGTGCCCGCGCTGTACCTGGGCTTCGTATATACATGGCAAGGGTGTAGTAGTGTGTTGTGTGAGGGGGAGGTTCACGCATGCAGCTGCCCGCGCTGTACATGTGCTTGTATAAATGGACATGGTGTAGTTGTAGTAGTGTGTGTGGAAGGGGAGGGCTGCAAGCAGTGCCCGCGCTGGTACGGTGCTGTGTATACATGGCATGTGTAGTAGTGTGTGGGGGAGGCTTGTACGCTGCTCAGCGCTGTACCTTGTGTGTATACATGTAATGGTGTAGTATGTGTGTGTGAGGGGGGGCTGGCACTGCATGCTGCCCGCGCTGTGTATACAGGTCATACACAGGCACTACTACTGGCTTGCCAGAATTATATTTCATGGCATTCCCAAACAAACGGGGGGGGGGGGGGGTCACTGCAGACAAAGCAAACACATGGCAGCCCACTCCCCATAAAAACCCAAAGGACAGGGGCTAAATCTTCTCATCCCACACATAAAATCCCCATTAATAAAACCAGCAAGGGGGGAGAGAAGGGTTAAACCCCCCCAACATTGTTACATTTCCAGCGAACAGCAGCCTGACCGGGGCGGTCCCAACCCCTATTCAATTCCAATGAGCTTCTGTCATACTAACCATACAGTAAGCTGTGTGACCCTACCCCCTACTCCCCCAAAAACTCAGCCTATCACAGATCAAACAACAGCTCCTGCACTCACACTTACCCCACACAACTTTGAATGCTGTAAGGTTTACCCACTACACCTTTATAAAAAACTGTGCAATTCCTTTCAACCCTAAAAAAAAAAAGCTCAAAAAGTAACTTCAAGCTTTTCAATCCACCTTACAAACCCCCTACTAAAACACTTCCATCTTAAACCTGATGAACTGTGTTTTAATACAATTGATCCCATAATTAAAGTGTTTTTTTTTAGAACCTTCCTAAAACACAGCATTTATTTATTAATAAGTGCTGTTATTTGACCCTATTATAAAATGAAAATCATTTAGAGTGTGACAAGAAACATCATTAAAGGATAATATATCCTTTTATTTACCTTTAAAGAATTAAACCATTTCAGGTTTTTTTGCAAAACAACTAACAAAAAAAATATATTTCTTGCGAAACGTTTCATTCCTAGAAACTTAAATAAAGGAATAAATATAAACTAAACCTTGACAACACACATAATAAAATGTTTTTAACTAGCCTAAAATCCCATACAAGTTCTATTAGGGTTTGTCAACTTTTATATAAAAAAAAAAAACACCAATAAAAAAAATGTTGATCTTGAAAAATATCCTAAAGTCTTTAATTTTTCCCCAAATAAAACTTTCAAATATATTTGTAACCCATTTTTACAAAAGCAGAACTTATTGTAGAAACACCCACAGATTTGAAAGTTTGTCTATGTATGAGGAGAACCCCCATAACGTTGTGTGAAACCCCAAGAGAATGTTCAGATATCGGTGCCTAATAGTAGGATCAAATAATTTTATGGTTTGAACAATTACCTTAAACACATCTTATTAGACTTTATTCGATTTTGTCCTTACAAATGAGGGTTTTAACTACTTGAAGTATTTGGGGCGAGGGGAGAGTTGCCTCTTTTTTCTCTACCCTTCCTTTCTGATACTCCTTTGTTTTCCTGCTTTTCTCCCCATCCCAACCCCCAGCCCTTCCCTTTGTTCCCACCCCCCCTCCACCTCCCCGTCCCCCTACTCCCCCACCCTCACCCGGCTCCTTCCCCCCATCTACGCTCCCCACGCCTCTTCCTCCCCTTTTTTTCCCCCACCCCTCATCACCCTTACCTCCCCCCCCCCCCCACCCTTTCTCCATCCCCTGACCCCCTCCCCCCTTGTTCTCTCCCTCTCCCCCTCCCCCTCCCTCCCCCCCCCCCCCCCCCCCACTACTCCCCCTTTCACTCACTCTCTATTCTGCAATACCCTCCCTACTCATACTCTTTTTCTTGTACCCCCTATTTTTATGTCCTTCACAGATCATTCCCTTTACCTACCTTATCCCATTCTGCTTCTATTTACCCCCTTCTTTTCCCGCTCTTCTACCTATATCATCCCGCCCCCTCTTCTCTCTGATCCCTTGTTCCCGTCACACCCCTTTCTCTTTCGCCCTATTCCGTTCCAGCTTCATTCCATGCTTTCTTTCACATGTCTATTCTTCTTCCTCTCAGCCTTCTCCTCGTTTTCCTCTCTTCTCTCTCTTCCACTTCCTCCCACCCACATCCTCTCCTACTGTATACCCTTATCACGCTTACAGATTCACGCAGTGCTTCTTCACCCGCCTTCTCCCTCCTCATACCCTATTTCCATCCCTTACCTTGGCTTTCCACAACCTCTGCCTTTCTTCCCTTTACCCCCCTACCGCCACTGTTTTCCCTTTGCCCCCATCGCCGACTTCCTTCTCTTTTCCACATCCCTATCTTTTCCCACGTCCCACCTTCGCCACTTTCCTTCCTTTGCTCCACTATCGCTTTCTTGCTGTTCCCCCCCATCTCTCATTTCCTCCCCCTTTTCTCTCCCTTCTACTTCCCTCTTGTTTGCCATACACTCCCCTCCCGTCGGCCCAAGTAACTCCACTCTCCCTCCCCCTTTTCTGTTACGTCTTCTCCGCTTTTACGTTCTCCTTCCTACCACTCTTTAATCCTCTTTTTCACTTCCTCCCCCCCTTCCAGCCCGCGCTGTATCTGTGCTGTGTATACATGGTGTAGTAGTGTGTGTAAGGGGGAGGATGGCACTGCCACTGCCTGCGCTGTACCTGTGCTGTGTATACATGTCATGGTGTAGTAGTGTGTGTGAGGGGGAGTCTGGCGCTGCCGCTGCCTACGCTGTACATGTGCTGTGTATACATGTGATTGTGTAGTAGTGTGTGTGAGGTGGAGGCTGGCACTGCCGCTGCCCGCACTGTAACTGTGCTGTGTATACATGGTGTAGTAGTGTGTGTGAGGGGGAGACTGGGACTGCTGCTGCCCGTGCTGTACCTGTGCTGTGAATACATGGCATGGTGTAGTAGTGTGTGTGAGGGGGAGGCTGGCACTGCCCGTGCTGTACCTGTGCTGTGTATACATGGTGTAGTAGTGTGTGAGGGGGAGGCTGGCACTGCCGCTGCCCGCGCTGTATCTGTGCTGTGTATACATGGTGTAGTAGTATGTGTGAGGG
>WSYH01001115.1:102172-140715 GCA_036426205.1 Ascaphus truei
AGCTGGTACCTGGTGCGGTGTGGTAAAACATGGGTGTTGGCTATATGGTGGTTCGTGTGTGAGCGTGGCCCGGGAGGCTCCACTCGGGGTCCACACGGTCTATACACGCAGCGTTGTCTCTGCATGCAAGTTTGGTATAACGCAGATGGTTGTACTGCTTGAGTGTGCTGCTAGGGTGGCCCGGACCCGCTGAGCACTGTGTGCCACACGTTGTGCACTGCACGAGCACAGTTCCAATTCTGTCCTGTGATCTGTACAGAGTCTTGTCATGTGTGTAGTGTGTGTGAGGGAGGGGTCCTGGCGCTGTCGCGCCCGCGCTGTACAGCTGTTGCTGTTGTATAGCTGGTGTAGTAGTGTGTGTGAGGGGGGGAGGCTGGCACTGCCGATGCCCGCATGTACTGTGTTGCTTGTATACATGGTGTAGTATGTGTGTGAGGGGGAGCTGGCGCTGCTGCCCGCTGTACCTGTGCTGTGAAATGCATGGTGTAGTAGTGGTGTGTGAGGGGGAGGCTGGCACTGCCCGCTGCGCTGTACCTGTGCTGTGTATACATGGTGTAGTAGTGTGTGTGAGGGGGAGGCTGGCACTGCCGCGCCCGCGCTGTACTCTGTGCTGTGTATACATGGTGTTAGTAGTGTGTGAAGGGGGAGGCTGGCACTGCCGCTGCCCGCTTGTACCGTGGCTGTATATCATGTGTATCCTTTACAAAACCAGAGACAAACCTAAAACACAGACGAGCTCAGTGTTAGAGAACATCCAGTGAAACCTCATACACGGTACAGGCTAATATAGATGTATAAATATCTATTAAGTCCAAATGGTCTTTTAGTTTTGACATTTTTGGCCAAAATTGTTTTGTAACGCCCCTTAGCCAACGGCACGGCAGACCACATTTCAGGGTCCCTAACGCTAATATAAATTCTTAATAACCTTTGTAATAACGGAATATGATTTATAGTAAATCTGCAATATTAGTTGCAAAGTTCGAATTCTGTTGAAGCTTTTATTAACCTGTACATTACAGGAAAAGCACTCTGTATTAGAGTTGTCAAAACCATCCTGCAAGCACCGCCAGTTCCCCTGAGTGAAGATTGCTGTGGAGTGAGCCTAACCATTAATGGGGGGAGGGGTGAGCTCTTAGGTAGGAGGTTGCCACCCCAAACATCAAGAGTAGCTGACGAATTGTACAACATACTGCCCCCTAACAAGCTCCTATTGAACCCCCAAAATACCCACAACATATATATAAGCCATATGATTGTCACAGAGGAGTGCTATTAGCATGGCATATAGCTTTAAAACCAGAGACATAACAATAAACACAGACAGAGCTCCGTTTTAGAACATCCAGTGAAACTCATACACGGTACAAGTGCCCTAAATATTATGTATAAAATATCTAATAAGTAAAATGTCTTTTAGTTTGACATTTTTGGCCCAATTGTTGTAGAGCCCCTGAGCCAACGGCACGGCAGACCCATTTCGTTGGCTCAGGGGCTTACAACATTTTGTCTCTGGTTTTAAATATAGTTCATGCTCAGTATCACTCCTCTTTGACCCTCCATATGCTTATATATATGTTGTGGTTATATTTGGGGGTTCATAGGAGCTTTGTTAGGTGTCCAGTATATTTTACAATTCTGTTCAGCTAGTCTTGGGCATTTTTGGATGGTGCAAACCTCCTACCTAATTGAACTCACCCCCTCCCACATGAAATGTTAAGGGCTCACTCCATAGTCAATCTCCACTCAGGGGAACTGGCGTGCCTTTGCAGGTGGTTTTGACACTCTAGACAGAGGTGCTTTTCTGGGTACTGTCAGTTACTAAAGCTTCATCAGACTTAGAAACGTTGCAACTATATGAACAGAGATTACTATAAATCCTTCTTCCTGTTTATTACACAAGTTATTAGAATTTATATTAGCGTTGGGACCCCTGAAATGTGGTCTGCCGTCCGTGGCTTCAGGGGCTTACAACAAGTTTGGCCAAAATGTCAAACTATAAGACCATTTTACTTACATAGATATTTTCTACATATACTAGGCTGAGAGACCCGTCGTTGCCGGGATGTACTGCGTATTGTTAGTATTATTTTAAATTCGGAACATAGGTGACCTGTTTGTTTTGTAAAGGTTGGATAATAAATATTGAAAGAAAGATGGAAGAAATATTTAGGCACTGTACCGTGTATAGTTTCACTGTATTTCTAAACTGAAGCTCCTGTCTGTGTTTTATGTTCTGTCTCTGTTTTAAATATATATTGCCATGCGCTACACTCGCGCTGTGACAACTCTGATGCTCTATATATGTGTGGTTATTTTGGGAGGGGTTTCACTAGGAAGCTTGTTGGTGTTCAGTATTTTTAAACAATTCTTTGTTCCAGCTAGTCTTGGCTGTTTGGAGGGGTGGCAACCTCCTACCTAAGGAAGCTCACGCCCTTCGGGGCCACGAGTTAAATGGTGTAAGGGGCTCACTCCATGCATCTGCTTCCACTCAGGGAACTGGCTTGCTTGCAGGATGGTTATTTGACAACTCTAACTACAGAGTGCTTTTCCTGGTCAATGTTACAGGTTTATAAAAGCTTCATCATATTAGAACTTTGCAACTAAGTATTGAACGATTTACTATAAATCTTCTTCACTGTTATTAGCACAGGGTTAATTAAGAATTTATATTAGCGTTAGAGACCCACATGAATGTGGTCATGGTGCCGTGCCGTTGGGGCTCCAGGGGGCTTAACACAATTTTGGGCCAAAATTCAAACTAAAATGAAAAAGACCATTTTACTTAATAGATATCTACATATATATTTATGCACTGTCCGTGATGATTTTCACTGGATGTTTCTAAACTGAGCTCCTGTCTGTGTTTTTGTTCTGTCTCTGGTTTTAAATATATATTGCCAGCTCAGTAGCACTCCTCGGTGACACCTCATATGCTTATTATTGTTTGTGGTCATTTTGGGGGTTCAGATAGGAGCTTGTTAGGTGTCCGTTTTTGGGGGTTCAATAGGAGCTTGTTAGGTGTCCAGTATGTTTTACATGGTGTATCAGTGTGTGTGGGGGAGGCTGGCACTGCCTGCGCTGTACCTGTGCTGTGTATACATGGTGTAGTAGTGTGTGAGAGGGGGAGGCTGGCACTGCCCGCGCTGTACCTGTGCTGTGTATACATGGTGTAGTAGTGTGTGTGAGGGGGAGGCTGGCACTGCCGCTGCCTGCGCTGTACCTGTGCTGTGTATACATGGTGTAGTAGTGTGTGTGAGGGGGAGGCTGGCACTGCCGCTGCCCGCGCTGTACCTGTGCTGTGTATACATGGTGTAGTAGTGGGTGTTGGGGGTTGGCTGGCACTGCCACTACTGTGCTGTACCTGTGCTGTGTATACATGTCATGGTTTTGTAGTGTGTGTGAGGGGAGGCTGGCCCTGCCGCTGCCCGCGCTGTACCTGTGCTGTGTATACATGGAGTAGTAGTGTGTGTGAGGGGGAGGCTGGCACTGCCGCTGCCCGCGCTGTACCTGTGCTGTGTATACATGGTGTAGTAGTGTGTGTGAGGGGGAGGCTGACACTGCCGCTGCCCGAGCTGTACCTGTGCTGTGTATACATGGTGTAGTAGTCTGTGTGAGGGGGAGGCTGGCACTGCCGCTGCCTGCGCTGTACCTGTGCTGTGTATACATGGTGTAGTAGTGTGTGTGAGGGGGAGACTGGGACTGCCGCTGCCAATGCTGTACCTGTGCTGTGTATACATGGTGTAGTAGTGTGTGTAAGGGGGAGGCTGGCACTGCCTGCGCTGTACCTGTGCTGTGTATACATGGTGTAGTAGTGTGTGTGAGGGGGAGGCTGGCACTGCCGCTGCCTGCGCTGTACCTGTGCTGTGTATACATGGTGTAGTAGTGTGTGTGAGGGGGAGCCTGGCACTGCCGCTGCCTGCGCTGTACCTGTGCTGTGTATACATGGTGTAGTAGTGTGTGTGAGGGGGAGGCTGGCACTGCCGCTGCCCGCGCTGTACCTGTGCTGTGTATACATGGTGTAGTAGTGTGTGTGAGGGGGAGACTGGGACTGCCGCTGCCAATGCTGTACCTGTGCTGTCTCTTACAGGCCATGCGCTGAACTGCTATAAGTGTGATTTTGGGACCTGTTTATCTCCCCCAATAACAAGCTGTAAGATTGGAGATGGGTGTTCAACGGAGACTCCAACGGCTGGTGAGTGATGCTGAGTATGACCTCCCACCCCAACATTCAGCTTTTCTCACATTAGGATTGACACAGCCTGGTACTAGAGATTGCCGAATGTTTCGGGCGGATTTGGATCCCTTGGATCCACGGATTTCGGCAGATCAATCTCAAAACGCGTTTCGCGTTTTTTTATTGCCAATACATTTATAAGAATCCACCGCAGGTTGTATCCAATGGCGTTTTGTGTTGAATCCACACAGATTGAAGCCGACCAAATCCGTATGAGGTATTTACACCTCCAAACGGATTTGGTGGGAAGATCAATGAAAATCCTTGAAACGGATTTGGGAGGATTCGCCCATCTCTGCCTGGCACCTCTAGGGCTGGCACACTGGGATATATACAGAACCTGGCACCTCTAGGACTGGCACAGGGGGATACTGTATTTACATAGTCTGGCACCTCTAAGGCTGGCACAGGGATATACAGGGCCTGGCATATCTAAGGATGGCACAGAGGGATATACAGGGCCTGGCATATCTAGGGCTGGCACAGGGGGATATACAGAGTCTGGCACCTGTAGGGTTGGCAAAGGGGTATATACAGAACCTGTCACCTCTTGGGCTGGAACAGAGGGATATACAAGGCCTGGCATATCTAGGGCTGGCACAGGGGAATATACAGAGCCTGGCATCTCTAAGGATGGCACAGAGGAATATACAGAGCCTGGCACCTCTAGGGCTGGCACAGGGATGTGTGTGTGTGTATATATACACACACAAGTCTGGCACCTCTGTCTGGCACAGGGGGATATATACAGAGTCTGGCACCTCTAGGGCTGGCACAGGGGGATATAAACAGAGCCTGGCACCTTTGTCTGGCACAGGGGGATATACAGAGCCTGGTACCTCTAGGACTTCAGTAGATTGCAACCTCTTGTGTCTCTACCGCAGATTTTATTAATATGAAGCAGAAGGGCTGCATGGATCCCCTGACATGTGGTTCAGAGACATCGACGACATACAATGGTGCGACTGTGAAAACCGCCTCTTCCTGCTGCTTCATTGACCTCTGCAACTCTGCGGCCACCCCCAGGATGTCCCTGGTCACCGGGCTAGCAGCCCTGGTGGCTCTGTGGCTGGCCAAGCTGTCCTGAGTCCTGCAGAGCATCGCTCCTAAATAAATGATCGTTCTCCCCTACAGAGCATCACCCCTCCTTTCCCCTGCAGAGTCTCTCCTCCCCTCCCCCTCTGTCTCCTCTCCCCTTTCGCAGTCTTTCCTCCACCCCCTGTCTCACAGAGAGTCTCTCCTCCCCCCTCTCGCAGAGTCTCTACTCTCCCCATCTTGCAGATAGTTTCTCCTACTCCCCCCTCTCACAGTCACTCTCCTCCCCCTCATCTCCTCTTGCAGTCTCTCATCTGCCTCCCTCCCTCTCACAGTCTTTCCTCTGCCTCCCCCCTTTCACAGAGTTTCTCCTTCTCCCCCATCTCACAGATAGTCTCTTCTCTTCCCCTCTCTCAGTCTCTTCTCCTCTTCCCCTCTCTCAGTCTCTTCTCCTCCCCCATCTCACAGTCTCTCCTCCTCCCCCCTCACAGTCTCTCCTCCTCCCCATATCACAGTCTCTCCACCTTCCCCCTCTCAGTCTCTCCTCCTCCTCATCTCCTCTCGCAGTCTCTCTTCCTCCTAACCCTCTTACATTCTCTCCTCTGCCTCCCCCCTCTAACAGTCTCTCCTCCCCCTCTCAGAGAGTCTCCTTCCTCCCCTTCATATTAACTTTGCTCCCTTTTATAATAAAATATCTGACTTCCCTGTATACAAATAAAGACGTTTCTACCTTTCTTGGCTCCGGATTATTTCTAGTTTTACCTTCAAGTAACATCTCTGCGGTTCCCAGTGTAACCAGTTTGTACACAAAAAAAACTATGGGACTGTCCCTTTAACACCATTAAACACGTCCCTGTCATTCGGTCACTTTGCCCCTACCTGGGACTGACCCTTTAACCCATTAACCACGTCCCTGTCATTAGGTCACTTTGCTCCTACGTGGGACTGACCCTTTAACCCATTAAACACGTCTCTGTCATTAGGTCACTTTGCCCCTACGTGGGACTATCTCTTTAACCCATTAACCACGTCCCAATCGCTAGGTGAGGTTTTTTACCTTCTTCTCTTACTCAAGGTCGTTCTGTATGCCCCCCCCCCCCTCCCATTTTTTCTTCCCCTTCGGTGCCTGTGATGGGAGAGGGTAACTTGGCTCTATAATAAGGGTCAAGCCTGTTTGGTTACCACTGTTCCGTGTGTAACGGTCCAAGAGAATTAGCTCTTGGGCCCAGTAATATTGGAAAGATACAATGTACTGCATGTAATAAAAGCATTTTTTGTGTTTTTCCCTTTCCGGGCGTGCCAGCGAGCAGGGATTGTTGGGGGATGAGTTTCCGGGCGTGCCAGCGAGCAGGGATTGCAGGGGGATGAGTTTCAAGGGGGGTTTTGCGGAGGAACCGCTGACAGAATGTGCCTAGGAGGTCGGGGTCCGGAGTGGTCGGTTCCCCTATAAATGTACCCGGGAATCATGACGGATTCTTGGATAAATGTACGCTCATTGTCCCGGCAATATCTCCCCTTGAAAACGCAAACGCGACACAATACTAGGCTGCCCTGCTTCAGCACAGCTCAGAAAGGAGAATGAGGCACAGGGATCAATATGTATTCCTGTAGCTGAGGGAATCCCTAGGTTAAGGGGGGTACCCCAGCTAGTGCCAAGGTGACCCACCACCAGTACAGGGTTTGTGGGTGCCCCAACCGTATATAAGGTTAGGGGGGAGGATAGGGGGGGAATCTGAGAGTCCAAACTGAGTCCAAGGGAAAGAGTGTATTAAAATATACTTTAATATAATGTAATATGTTTAAACATTCGGAACCGATGCCCACACAGGCAGCCCGTGCAAACCCATAGGCACCGGCATGTCTGATGGATATCGGTGTTCAGAGCAGCCAGAGGAAGCCCAGAGGTGGGGACAGCATTTGGTCAGCGGGGAAAGGAGGAGTACCAGGTCCAGAGATCAATGGGCGTCCTCCGGGATGCCACTTGTTCTGCCAGACCTGGTGGAGTCTGTCCCAGCAGGTGGCATTGAGATAGCCTGGGAGAGAGGGGGCAGGGAGAGAGGTGGCAGGCTTGCGCATGTCTCTTGGCTATTTTGGATTTCCCGCTGACCCGGCTTTTCTAGCCGGCTTGGCTCTGATTGGCTGCTTGGGAAAGTTCCAATGCGTTGATTGGCTGCTCAGTTTTGTGAATGAAACTGAAAATACTATAAGAACCTGTGAGCCAATCAGATACGGAGTCCCCTGTAGTAAGACAGCGGACCGGCTTTTCAAAGTTGCTTCTGTGCGAATAGCAGGGCGACCGGCTTCGATTTCGAGCCTGAAAAGTCCGCCCGCCAGAGACTAAGTCTAGTGTTTTGGGACCAAGTTCTAAGTAACATACGTAGCAGTCATGGCTGGGATTTTATGCTGATTTGAGTTTCAGGATATTTGGGGGGTGTGTAAAGAGCGTAGTGTGTGTGTCGGTGCAGAGCGTGGTGTGTGTGTGTGCGTGTGCGCGGAGCGTAGGCCTGAAGGGTCGGAATTATGACATTTTTTAAATGTAGTGATGAATTATGGGTTTCCAAGCCCATAATGATGTTTCTGTTGTGTTCAAGGATACGAACTCCTCGTAGTCGTATAGTTCTACCCACATATTGAAGGCCACATGGACATAGTAGGAGACAAATTACATGGTCAGTTTTACAATGTATAAATTGTTTCATTTTGGCTACTCCATGTTCCTGTGATGTGGATTTACGTTTTTCATGATATTCGTGTTTTTTTATGTGCTGTGTCCCGTACATTTCTTACAGGCCGATCATCACATTACACCTGTGACTATTGATCTGCCATCTTCTCCCTTTAATGTTAGATCACACACCAGGCCGGAGGTATATTGCAAAAAAGGAACGGTTTATTACTACAGTCCGCAGTAACACAACACAGCTACTCAGCAGTCACCTGCCGGGTACAGTCTCGTTAGAACAGCTCACACTGGAGATGGTCCCTGGACCTTCACTACAGGCCAAGAGCACCCGCAGCCGTCCTAGCTCTTCCCCAACTCCGTAGCAGAGGCAGAGGTATAGTCACACTCACTCCTCCCCGGAGGGAAGAGCACATGGGTAGGCCCCAATCTCAGCCTCCCAACGTGGAACCTGCCTTCCTCAGGGGGAAAGACAACAGACACCTAACTTTAGGGCGGTCCTATACAGGACGATAGACTGTGCTGAAGCAGGGACATCACCAGATGGACTAAGATAAGCAAGACCCTTTCTATTGTTTACGAAGACTGTGCTGTTACTGTATTGCTTATGCCAGGGCATGTTTTGGGTTGACAACCGGCTTAGCTGGCGGCCCTGATAGTAAGGGCCTGAGAAGTCAGTTAGTTCCCTGAATAGGGATAGGATTTTATTTGGTTTTCTTAAAGGGATGGTGGGCCTATTCGTATTATTTATCCCTGTAAATAAACCCCAAGTATAGAGAAATACAGCGTTTCCTGACTCATTTGGGATAAAAGAGACTGCAATTAAGTTAAGTTATGGTGGGTAAAAAATGTGACACAAAACCTCCACAGCAAAGCATATAGCAAATGTGGCTCAGTGAGTAAAGACACTGACTGGCACTGAGTGTGAAGCAGGGGTGCCTGGTTCAATTACCGGTGTCGGCTCCTTGTGACCTTGGGCAAGTCACTTTATCTCCCTGTGCCTCAGGCACCAAAAAAATAGATTGTAAGCTCCACATGGCAGGGACCTGTGCCTGCAAAATGTCTCTGTAATGCGCTGCGTACAACTAGCAGCGCTATACAAGAATATGCTATTATAATATTACTGTATGCTCATTTACATGTCTTAGACAGGTCTGCAACCCCGCCTTTCACCATTATCACCCAGCACACAGCACTTCCACTGCAGCAAGGGATTCTGGGAGATAACATGCAAATGAGCACACAGTGCCACCTTTTGCTTCAAACCCATTCAAAATGGTTCCCTATAGACTTAAGCTTGCTGCATGGTCACAGCTTTGAGCACAGCCTGGGTTAAGATGCATAGCCAGTAAACCCACCCACAGACAGCTGGTTTTTTTTTTTATGTTTTATTCACATTCAACAAAATATTTACAAAGTCACTTTTCGAAAAACAAAAACCACCGGCACGTTACAAAAACCCCAAACATAACTCAAAAAAAACACAAAGTATATACATCTCTTCCTACTGACAACGTTGAGACATTAGGGGGTCTGACGTAAACAGCATTAGGATCCAAGAAGCTATTTTGTTTGACTATTTTAGTGCGCCATTTTGTGTTGTCTTTGTAAGTTTTTATGTCATCTTTCTATGCGAAGAAATCTGTGTGAACGAACGTGTGAAACAGAGAATGGAATGTTTTTGCTCCTAGCTGATGCTTATTGAATTTTCTCATCCAACCAGCTCCAAATGAAAGTGTAAACAGGCCAGAAGTTATGAGAAGCCTTGTTAGCAGTCTAAGATAAGCTCAGATTCTTACAGTGAACTGTTTCTCATACTCATATGCCAGGTGGCAGAACAGAAACATCACATTTTACCCCATAATGATTTTTTTAGCTTACGTACATTTATTCAGTATTATTATGTATTACAAAATTACATCAGCTTTAGTATTGTTTTGTATTACAAAATGAGGTCATATTTAGTGACGCGCAAGCCCCCATAAAGGGGTGGAGCTTTAGTTTTTAGGGTATAAATGTATTTCACACCGTATTATCAGGGAGAGAGCTTTTGGAAGCTGTCTCCGCTGTGTGCACTCTGAAATAAACTCATTTGATAACTAAAAAATTTTGTTGCAACATTTTTACAGCTTTCACACTACTTCACACTCTCAATAATCCCAATCAAACCACTATCGCACCCTCGCATTCCCTTTCATTCATCCTCCATCCAACTTCATTCATTCTTTTAATGCAATTCTGTATGCTTTTCCTCCCCAGCAACTGCCGAGGAGGCGAGCACCTCTTCTCTCCAGATACTCCGCAAAAAAGGGACCCCTCAGCACATAAGCGGCTTTTCTAGCTCCATACTTTCCTCTTTTCAGGCTAACACACTACTTCCCTTCTTGCAAAAGCATACATAAAATAAACTCGTATACTTTTATAACATTTGCAACACTTTCTAAAAAAGGGCAACTCGCAACAACTCTCAAGCGATACGCTGGAAATCTGCTGCCAAAACCATTGTTTAAACATAGGCGTAATCAAGTCATAGGTAAGTGCATCAGATACTGACCGCCCTTCTGACTTTTAGCACTCGTAAGAATTCACACCGCCCTTGCCCTTTACTCGTACTTCTATTCTGGCATTTTATTACCATCTCATCCTGCTTCTCATGGTAACTTTCCCTTTCCTGACCCCACCTCGGGTCCTTTTCTATTCACGCAAAACACTCTCTCCTTTCTTTCTTGTACACTTCTTGTCTCTTTCCCTACTGTCTGATCATTGATCTATCTGCTTCCTCTTGCGTTATGCCTTTTTATTTTGGGCTAGGGCTGTTTTTAAACTTCTCACCAGCGTCAGCTTGCCCTCTACAACCCATAGCATTGACCTCCTCCTGAGTTCTCCTTACTACTTCCTGTACTTCCGTCGTTCTTGCTTTCCCCTTCTCACCCTTTACCTACCTTTTCTGTCCTCTACCTCGCTCTGTGCTTTTCTTACTTCCGCTTGGATTTCCTCCACTCTCATCCTTTCTCTCTCTTCCCTTAATTCCTTCTTTCCCCCCTCCCCCTCATCACCACTCTGTCCCCCTTGTACTGATGTGGACCCACATTCGCTATCAGTACTCTTTATTTCCAATGCTGCCTTCTGCCTTTGGACTTTCCTTTCAACTCCACTAGGTCCTGCTTTGTCCTCAATATTAAGAGACTTCTTGTTTTTCACAATCTTTTAACTTTTTCCTTCCTCAATTCTTCGCTTTTGAGCTTTTTTACCCCCCAAAGATATGTCCATATCCTCCCCCAATGTGTCCTGTAATGTCTATGAAGGACCTTCTCCTCGGGAAAAAATAAATTAAAAAAGTCCATCGCCCCTGAGTCCAAATGGTTTTGAAGCAAAAGGTGGAGCTGTGTGCTCATTTGCATGTCATTTCCCAGAATCCCTTGCTGCAGTGGAAGTGCTGTGTGCTGGGTGATGATGGTGAAAGGCGGGGTTGCATGTCATTTCCCAGAATCCCTTGCTGCAGTGGAAGCGCTGTGTGCTGGGTGATAATGGTGAAAGGCAGGGCTGCATGTCATTTCCCAGAATCCCTTGCTGCAGTGGAAGTGCTGTGTGCTGGGTGATGATGGTGAAAGGCGGGGGTTGCAGACCTGTCTAAGACATGCAAATGAGCTCACAGTAATATTTCCATTTGCTATATGCTTTGTTGGGGAGGGTTTTTGTCACTTTTTTTTTTTAACCACCATAACTTAACTAAGTGTGTATAGATAGGGAGTGGGAGAGGGAGAGGGGGAGGGAGAGGGAGAGGGAGAGAGATAATCAAAAAATGAAAATGAAAATATTACAATAAATGAAAATATGGAAGATACCACATTGTACCGCACTCAAATGAAGCTAAAGGATTTACTGAAAAAACAGGCACAACTAGACAGCAACTTTTGCTTCATTCATTGTAACATCGCCGGAAGAAGAGATCAGTGTATCTCGAAAGCTCGCACAAATAAAGCATTTCGTTAGCCACAGAACGGTATAGTCTATTTATTTTTTGATTATTGAAGCTCGGCTAACACGGTACTGATACCTCTACATGTATATCTATATTTTGTCATCTCCATACGTCTGTGGTTGATGATGTTGGAATACCCTGTCCATCAGATTGCCAGTAGCCTGCTAGTTGGTGTTGTGAGTGGGGTCGTTCATGCAATGATACATGTTCATGGCAAAGTGTAGGAGCGCCATCTTCGGTCTAAGAATGAGATTGTAACATTGCTAAACTAATGCAAGACAGGCGTATACCGTGTTACCACGCTCACCGTGACATCTTCCCAGGACTAGATGTCAATGGCTACTTCTGAACTAGTGACACTTTCTATATGTTACTGTATCAAGTGAAGCGTGTTTAGAGAGCCATTTTTCCTTAGCCTGAGTCCATGGTGACTCAGCCCGTCCGGGTGCGTGTCGGGGGGAGGGGGGGTGGGCGGGCCAGTGACGTCAAGGAGCTGGTTCGCCCTCATTGGGGCGAACCGCTCACGTGACCGTCCCTGCGCTCCCCTCAGCGTCGAAACTAAAATGTTCTTGTCGGCTACGCCTCCGCACGCCTGCGGCAGCGTGCGCGCGAGCCCCTGCTAAAGCCGCTCTCATTGCGGCTGCAGGGGCTCAGTGCCGAGCGTGAGCGCGGGGGCGCTGACCATGCCCGCGGCCTTATACTTAAATAGTATATACATAGCTAGACAATTATGTGTTAACCATTGTGTGCTGCTCTACATATGCGTTCCGATTTGGGTTATTGTTCCTTTATAGATTTAAATATTGATACATGATTCATTCTCTATTAGGATTCCAATTTTAGCCAGGGATTGTGTTTTTTTAATTTTCAATTTATGTTGCTTTATTTGGTGTTTATGGGGAAATTGGGTGTGGGACATCGTTCCAATTTATGTCAATGTTTTACGATCGGAGTTCTCTAATTGGGATGGCCCTGCATCCAATCAGTGTCATTGTTTACATGCCCCATGATCCCCGGTTCCTGAAGAAGACTAACCCCCACCTATGATTACAGATGGAGCGCGGCTTTTGATATACTTGATTTCTATTTGCTACGGAACGAAGGTAGCATGGGTATTTAGGGACGAGTGTCTGTTCATTTACTCTTTGATAAAGCGCGCACGTGGCGTGAAACGCGTCAGCGGGAGTTTTTCTCCTTGATGTGCCGTCAATAAAGAATTTTTTTGGTACCGGTAATTAGCAGTCCAGCTATTACTTTTTTCGCCCCCACGCTTGTGCATCGTCTCTTCACTCTGGATCTATGGACATTTACAAGACTGGAGCACGCTGACAGTCTAAGGTTGAGTCCCCAGTGCGTTCTGTGACACGCGCGCCCGGCGGGGGGGGGAGGGGGGCGGCGCGTGCACAGCGCTAACCGCGATCTGCGGTCTGAGGGGAGAGAGGGAGCTTGCGACAGGAGGGGCCGTGGTCGGGGATTTCCGGGGGCGTGGCCATGACGTCATGCCGCTGGTTCGCCCTCATTGGGTGAACCGCCGGTGGGGGCGTGGCCACGCCTCCGTCGCAAGTTTTAAACTCAATTTCATTGAGTTTAAAAAAAACTTGCAGCTCGGCGCGGCTGCACCTTCTGCGTGAAGGAGCGTACTGGGCCCTCCCCCATTGAGGGGCGGTGGTTACACGCACAGCGCACGCCGCGCCGTGCGCTGTGGCAGTGACTGGGAACGCAACCTGAGGCTGCGTCCATAGAGGGGGGAGCAGTTCGGAGCCGCGCTGACGCTGAGGCTCGCCTGCTGAATTCTGCGCGATTTCATGCCCATGCAGGCGAGCCAGCGGGCGCGATCGGGAGGCGGGGCAGTGACATCGCTGGGCCAATCGCCCGCGATGCACCGACGTCGACGTCACGGCGCCGACATCACGGCTCCGTGACGTTGACGCAGCTCCGCGCTGATTGGATGTTTTCAGCCGACAGCGCTCTGAGAAACAGGAGTGCTGGCCAGAGGAGCTTGCTAGGCTATGAGTTTTAGGGGGCTATGTAGCGGGGTTCCCAAGTTATGGGACACCCCAAAGATGTACCCAGGAACCTGGTAAGATTCTCGGGCACATTGAAGCACAGCGCTCCGGCAAAATCCTACCCTGGAAACGTTCTTGCGACTCACCGCCAGGGTTCCCTGCTTCAGCACATACAGGAAAGGTGAAAGGGCATGGGGGGGATCAAGGTATCCCCATGAACGGTCCAGGGGTCCCTAGCATAAGGTGGGATACCCAGTCCATGCCCGAGTCAGTAGAGAAGGATAGGGGAAGCGCAAAGAAGAAAGCAGTGTGAATATAACACAACTTAAAACAGCAGCTCACTAGCTAACGTCAGCATGCAATCCAAAGGGAGCAAGCAGGGGGCGGGGGGTGCAGGATACGCAGACCCAACAGCGCACGCCCCAATGGTGTCAAACTCAAAAGGGGAGTAACCAGGGAAATGGGGAACATAAGGTAAAATAACATGATATGAACTCACACGGCCATGTGTGAGCCCGTGCTACGCAGGGTATCTTCGACACTGGGTCTCTGGCGTGACGTGCCTCTGCGTGGGCGGGGGTTGGGGTGTGGGGGGGATGAACCCTCGCAGTACACCAGATGCCAGTAGGGTAGAAAATGCCCGGATGATGCGGTTAGAACACAATGTTTAATAGCGTGACAAACACAGGTTACAAGGCACTCGCGTGAATAAAAACATCAATGCCCCTGACTGGTCCGGGCTGCGACTCGCCAGGAACTCCTCTGTGGACCGCGTCGGGTCTGCAGAGCTGGAGAGCACTACGGTGGTCAGCAGGAGCCAGGAGAGTGAACGTTGCCCGAACTACGCGTTTCGTATCTCGCAATACTTCATCAGGTTCGGCAATGTTCACCAATGCCATCTAGTGATGAGAGACTTTGAGACCCAATGTCGACGGTACCGAGTGCCGAGTGCCACAACGGGACTGGGTTTTGCGAATAAACCCCAAATGTGTCACCCTGCGGGGGGAGGGACAGACACATAGCTCCCTTTTGTCTGTGTCACTGTGTCACCCTGCGGGGGGAGGGACAGACTCATAGCTCCCTTCTGTCTGTGTCACTGTGTCACCCTGCGGGGGGAGGGACAGACTCATAGCTCCCTTCTGTCTGTGTCACCCTGCGGGGGGAGGGACAGACTCATAGCTCCCTTCTGTCTGTGTCACCCTGCGGTGGGAGGGACAGACTCATAGCTTCATTCTGTCTGTGTTACTGTGTCACCCTGCGGGGGAAGGGACAGGTTCATAGCTCCCTACTGTCTTTGTCACTGTGTCACCCTGTGGGGGGAGGGACAGACTCATAGCTCCCTTCTGTCTGTGTCACTCCTTTTTCCCCCACCATTCTTCTTGTTGTTCGATTCCTCCTCCTGGCTCTCACCTTCACTTTCTTTTTCCCCTTTTTCCCCCCCTCTTCGTTTTTCTCTCTTTCCCGACTCTTGGCTCCCTTCTGTCTGTGGTCACTGTGTCACCTCTGCGGTGGGGGAGGGAACAGACCATAGCTCCCTTCTGTCTGTGCACTGTGTCACCCCTGCGGGGGAGGGACAGACCATTGCTCCCTTTGTCTGTCCGTTGTCGTCGCTCCTGTGTCACCCTCGGGGGAGGGACTACTCATACTCCCTTCTGTCTTTGTCACCCTGCGGGTGGGGACAGACTCATAGTCTCCTTCTGTCTGTGTCCTGTGTCACCCTGCGGGGGGGGACAGACTCATAGCTCCCTTTCTGTCGTGTCACCCTGCGGGGGAGGGACAGAGCTCATTGGCTCCCTTCTGCCTCTGTCTGTGTCCACTGTGTCACCCTGGGGGGGAGGCAGACCTAGCTCCCTTCTGTCTGTTCACTTTGTTCACCCTTGCGGGGGGGGGGACGACACATAGCTTCTATTCAGCTGCGCTGCCCTTCTGTCTGTGTACTGTGTCACCCTCGGGGGGAGGGACAGGACCAATATCATACCCTTCTGTTTCTGTTCACTTCTCTACTCGTCACTCTGGGGGAGGGACAGACTCAGTAGCTCCCTTCTGTCTGTGTCACGGCCCACCGTCACCTCTGCTGTGTCGTTCTGGGGGAGGGACAGACTCATACTCCCTTCTGTCTGTGTCCACCGACTGCGGGGGGAGGAACAGACTCATAGCTCCCTTTCTGTCTGTGTCAACCCTGCGTTGGGAGGGACAAGCTCATAGCTTCATTCTGTCTGTGTTACTGTGTCACCCTGGGGGGACGGGACAGGATCTATAGCTCCCTATCTGTCTTTGTGCACTGTGTCACCTCGTGGGGGGAGGGGACATACTCATAGCTCCCTTCGTCTGTTCACTGTGTCCCCACTGCGGGGGCCAGGGACAGACTCATAGCTCCCTTCTGTCTGTGTCACTGTGTCACCCTGCGGGGGAGGGACAGTCCCATCTCCCTTCTGTCTGTTCAGCTGTGTCACCTTTTGGGGGGAAGAGGTCAGACTCCATAGCTCTTCTGTCTTGTCCACTGTGTCACCCTGCGGGTGCCAGGGACAGACTCATAGCTCCCTTCTTGTCTGTGTCACACGTGTGTCACCCTGCGGGGGGGAGGGACAGATTCATAGCTCCCTTCTGTCTGTGTCACCCTGGCCTCTGTACGCGGGGGAGGACGGACCATAGCTCCCTTCTGGTCTGTTGTCACCCTGCGTGGGAGGGACAGACTCATAGCTCCACTCCTTCTGTCTGTTCACTTTGTCCACCCCTGTGGGGGGAGGTTCATACTCCCTATCTCCCTTCTGTCTGTGTCACTTGTCACCCTGCGGGGGGGGGGCGGCTCATAGCTCCCTTCTGTCTGGTCACTTGTTCACCCGTGGCGGGGGGATGGACAAGCTCATAGTCCCTTCTGTCTGTGTCACTGTCAGATACCCCCCGCAGGGGAGGGACGAGGCTCATAGCTCGCCTTCTGTCTTGTGTCACTGTGTCACCCCCTGCGCGGGGGGAGGGACAGACTCATAGCTCCCTGTCTGTCTGTGTCACTGTGTCACCCTGCAGGGGGAGGGACAGGCTGCATAGCTCCCGTTCTGTCTGTCCCTGTGTCACCCTGCGGGGGAGGACAGACTCATAGCTCCCTTCTGTCTGTGACTGTGTACCCTGCGGGGGAGGGACAGGCTCTTAGCTCCCTTCTGTCTGTCACTGTGTCACCCTGCGGGGGAGGGGGACAGCTCATAGCTCCCTTCTGTCTGTGTGTACTCTGTGTCACCCTGAGGAGGGGGAGGGTGACAGAGCTCATAGATCCTTCTGTCTGTGTCACTGTGTCAACCCCTGCGGGGGGAGGGACAGAGGCTCATAGCCCCTTCTGTCTGTGTCACTGTGTCACCCTGCGGGGGGAGAGAACAGACTCATCTCAGATCCCTTCGTCTGTTGTCACTGTGGTCACCCTGCGGGGGGAGGGGACGACTCATAGCTCCCTTTGCTGTCTGGTCCCTGGGTCACCCCTGCTGCGGGGGGGGACGGACTCATAGCTCCCTTTGTGTCTGTGTCACTGTGTCACCCTGCGGGGGTGATGGGACAGACTCTAGCTCCCTTCTGTCTGTGTCACTGTGTCAACCCGCGGGGGGAGGGGACAGATCCACACCATAGCTCCTCTTCTGTCTGTGTCACTTGTTGTCACCCGGCGGTGGGAGGGACAGACTCAATATCGCTCCCTTCTGTCTGTGTCACTGTCACAACCTGGGGGAGGGACAGGACTCATAGACTCCCTTCTGTCTGTGTTACTGTGTGATCACCTTCTTTACTGGTCTGGTGGGAGGGACAGGCTGGCATAGCTCACCTTCTGTCTGTGTCTTGGTGTCACCCTGCTGCGGGGGGAGGTACAGCTCGCATACTCCTTCTTGTCTGTTGTCAGGCACTGTTGCACCCCTGCGGGGGTGAGGTAAAGATCTCGATTATCTCCCCTTCTGCTCGTGTTCACTGCCTGTCACCCTGCGGGGGGAGGGAGAGACTCATAGCTCCCTTCTGTCTGTGTCACTGTGTCTCCCTGCGGGGGGAGGGAAAGTCTCATATCTCCCTTCTGTCTGTGTCACTGTGTCACCCTGCGGGGGGAGGGAGAGACTCATAGCTCCCTTCTGTCTGTGTTACTGTGTCACCCTGCGGGGGGAGGGACAGGCTCATAGCTCCCTTCTGTCTGTGTCACTGTGTCACTGTGCAGTGTCATACTGTACCATCATATCTACTGAATAAAACAAGATGTATATATTGATATAGTGAATATACTGTATAGTGTTCTGCTCCCTGGGGCTCAGTGAGATTTGTACAGACAGGTACATTAAACTCGTCTCCTTCAAACAGAGGCCTCCTTGGATTTTTTGATAAACTTTATTATGAACACAAACAGAAGTGAATAGAAACTTTGGGGATATATACATTAGGGGGAGGGGAGAAACAAAGCTATCACAGGGAGAGCAGCTAGGGGTAGATCACTAGCAATAGCGCACGCTGAAAGGACGGAGGCAACAGTGGGACAAACAGGAAGTAGGGCAGGGAGTCAGGAATAGACCGTAATACAGTGGGACAAACAGGAAGTAGGGCAGGAAGTCAGGAAGAGACCATAATACAGTGGGACAAACAGGAAGTAGGGCAGGGAGTCAGGAATACGGGAAGTAGGGCAGGTAGTCAGTAATATGCACCGTAACACATTTGGACGAAACGGGAGTAGGGCTAGCGAGTAGGAACTAGCCCGGTAACTACAGGTGGACAAACCGGAAATATGGCAGGGATTTCGTGAAAATAGACCGGTACTACAGTGGGACAACAACAGGAGATGGCAGGGAGTCCAGGAAATCGCCGTATAACATTAGGGAACAGTTAAACGAGGAATTAATGCAGGGAGTCCAGACTGACGGAATACAGTGGGGACAAACGGAATTGGGCCCCTGGAGTCAGGAATAGACCGTAATACAGTGGGACACAGAGACGGACGTGGGCAGGAGTCAGGATATAGGACCTGATCACACTACCAGGTCGACAGAAACGAGCAAGTAGGGCAAGGTGACTTCCAAGGAATAGACTACTAATTACAGTTGGACAAAACAGAAGTATCGGCGCAGGATCAGGAAATAGACCGTAATACCGTGGGTGCAAACGGGAAGTCGGGCGGGAGTCAGGATTAAGAACCTAAATACATGGACAAACGCGCAAGTAGGGCAATGGAGTAGGAATAGACCGTAATACAGGAGTGGGGACAAACTAGGTAGGGCATTCGAGTCAGGAATGACCGTACTACAGTTTGTACAACTGTAATTAAAAGGTCATGATTCTAAGGAATAGACCAGTATACAGTGGGGACAAACGGACGTAGGGCTGGGAGTCATGAACTCGTCCCGTAATACCAGTTGGGACAACAAACGGGAATAGGGGCAGGAGTCCCAGGAATGACCGTATCAGCTTGGACAAACGGAAGTTAGGCAATGTGAGTGCAGGTGAACTATGACCGTAATACCAAGGGGACCACAAACGGGGAAGTAAGGGCAGGCGAGCCAGGAATACAGACCGTAATACATTGGGAACAAACCAGTTGAAGTATGGCAGGAGACTTATCTCAGGAAATGACCCATAATACCAGAATGGGCAAACGGGAAGTAGGCGGATGCAGGGGATCAGAAATAGCCACCGAACTACCTTGGGGACAAACTGGAATTAGGGGGCAGGGGATTCATATAGTACCGTATACAGTGGGACATTCCAGAACGGTAAGTAGGCAGGAGTCCAGAATAGCCCTACATACAGTGGAACACAACATTGAAGTGGGTCATGTAGTCAGGAAGTACCACTAATAACAAGTGGCACAAGCTTACGGGAAGTAGGGCAGGAGTCATGAATATGACACCTTAATACAGTGTTGACAAACGGGAAGTAGGGCAGGGGAGTAAGAGGTAGCCCGTAATACAATGGGCAAACGGGAAGTTAGGGCAGTGAGTCAGGAATGGAACCGAATATACAGTTGGGACAAATCGGAAGTAAGGCAGATCAGGATACCCGTATAAACAAGTGGGGACAAACGGAAGTAGGGCATTGGTATTCAGCTGACTTCCGCTAATACAGTGGACACAACGGAAGTATGGCAGGGAGTTCCAGGAATAGACGTATACAGTTGGGACAAACGGGAAGTGAGGCATGGATCATTAATAGATCCCGTAATACGAAGTGGACAAAACGGGAAGTAAGGAGACAGGGAGCCAGGATATCCCGTAATACGTGGGCCAAACCTGAAGTAGGGGCAGAGGAGTCAGAATAGACCTGTAATACAGTGGTACACCAACGGAAGTAACGGCAGTGAGTCCGGAATAGACCGTAATACCGTGTGGGGAACAAACGGGACAAGTAGTGCAGGGAGTCCTATGGAATAGACCGTTAATCCAGTGGGACAAACAGGATGTTCGGCAGGGAGTCAGGAATAGACCCGTAATACAGGTTGTGACAACTTTGAAGTAGGGCAGGGACCAGGAATATACCCGTAATACCGTGGGACAACCGGGACGTAGGGCAAAGGGAGTCTAGGCAACTTCATCGACATTCCACAGTACTCTAGTCACTTACGTGGGGACAAACTGGAAGTGAGGCAAGGGCGCAGTCAGGAACAGTCCTAATCACACGTGGGACCAAGTGTAGGCAGAAGTCCAACGAATATAAGACCGTAAGTACCTTGGGACATAAGGGACTATAGGGCAGGATCAGGAATAGACCTATACAGTGTTGGACAAAACGGGATACTGTCCCCACGCTGTTTCCACTCCTGTGAGAGTGTTAAGTGTCAACTTACGACTCCCTGTTGTTTCAGTCCTACCACTCCCTTCGCGCGCTTCACCTACCTTAACATGCTCCCCTCAAATAGGGCAGGCCAAACTAATAACCGACAAAATCACTAAACCAAAAAACACACACTACGTGGACAAACGGGAAGTAGGCGGAGTCCAGGAATGACCGTAATACAGTGGTACAACGGGACATGTATGGCAGGGAGTCAGGAATAGACGGTAATACAGTGGTACCGAACGGGACTAAGTCAGGGAGTCAGGAATAGACCGTAATACCGTGGGACAACAGGAAGTAGGGCAGGAGTCAGGAATAGACCGTAAATACCGTGGGACAAACAGGAAGTAGGCTGGAGTCAGGAATATACGCGTAATACAGTGTGGGACAAACAGGAGTAGGGCAGTGAGTTCAGGAACAATCCGTATAGTGGGCAAACAGGAAGTAGGCAGGGAGAATGGCGTAGGAATAGACCGAACGTGGACAACAGGAATAGCAGGTGGGAAGCATAAAACAGGGGACACGGATAGGGCGGGACTAGCCAGAGATAACCGTAATACAGTGGTGCACAAAACAGGCAGTAGGCGGCCAGGAAAACGAACAGTGTACACTGTGGCAGTATAGGAATTAGACCTAAATAGTGGGACAAACAAGGAAGTAGGCAGGGAGCGGTCAGGAATAGAACCGTAAACAGTGGGACAAAACAGGAAGTCGGGCAGGAAGTCAGAATAGACCCGTAATACAGGTGTGGAACAACGGAAGTAGAGGGCAAGGAAGTCAGGATAGACAATTACCCGTGGGACAACACAGGAAGTAGGGTCAGGGAGTCGGGAGTCAGGTAACGTCCGTAATACACGTTGCAAAAAAGGAGTGAAGGCAGGGAGTCGGCATATAGACCGTAAAACAGTGGGACAAACAGGAAGTAGGGCAAGGGAGAAGGATAGACCGTAATACAGTGGGAAACAACGGAAGTTCGGCAAGGGAGCCAGGAAATAGACCGTAATACCACGGGGACAAACCAGATAAGGGGAGGAGTCGGAACACGACCGTAATACAGGGGACAACCGAGGAAGGTAGCGCAGGGAGCAGGGCAGGTAGAATAGACCGTAATACAGTGGACAATACAGGAACAACAAGATAGGGCAGGAAGATCACGGAAAAGTCCGTAATCCAGTGGACAAACAGGAAGAGGGCAGGGAGTGCGGATAGACCATAATACAGTGGGGACAAACGGGAAGTGTTGGCAGGGAGGGCAGTTCGAATTAAGAATACTCGGAATAGACCAGCAATAATGGGCAAACAGAAGTAGGCAGGGAGTCAGTAATAACCACAATACCGTGCGGAACCAGAACATGAAGTTGGCAGGGAGTCCAGGACATAGACCTAATACACTTGGGACAAACAGGAAGTAGGGCAGGGAGCCCAGAATAGTACCCACCATACATGGGACAACAGAAAGTAGTGCAGTGAGGTCAAAAATTCACACAATACAAGTTGGACAAACGAGTAAGTATAGCGGCAGGGAGTCAGGAATAGACCCAAACACATAATACTTGGGACAAAAAAACAGGAAGTAGGGCAGGGAGCCAGGAATATACCATAATCCGTGGGGACAAACAGGAAGTAGGAGCAGGACTCAGAATAGACCTAATCACCACAAGTGGGACAAACCGAAGTAGCGGCAAGGAGTCAGGAATAGACCATAATACGTGGGGAAGCAGGAATAGCTACCTCGGGGGCTTCTCCTCCGCCACCCGGTATTCATGGCTTGGAAGGACGAGGAACGCCGGAGAATATGTCCCTCCTTTTCAGTCCCGTTGTAAGCCGGCCGCACTGGAGGCCCGCTGCTTCCACGTGTTGCCTTCAAGCTCCCTTCCCTTGTTAGTCCCAGATCAAACGGTCATACCGCTGCACAGCCGCCCCCAAGCATCCCTATGCTTTCGCAGCTTCGTCGGCGGTGTGTGGAGGGAGGGTTAGGGGGTTTAAGACGGACACCCTGTCAACAAACGCGCACAAAGCCTGGAGTGACCAGTTTCTTCTTTCTCTTGCGTAGTCTCGTGTTAAGGCGATAAGGGTCGTCCTCTGTGCTCTCTGTCGTTCGATGTTGAAGCACCGTCATGTCAGCCTACAGCTTTCCCTTCCCTGTGGCCCCTTACTAGAGTTTCCAACCAGTGCCGCCGCCGGTTTTTGAGTGGGAAATGGGAGGTGTCCTGTGATTCCGCTTTCTTTCCCCCCCTCTTTCTCCCTCCCACTCTACCCTCTCCCCCCGCTCTCTCTCGCTCTCCCCCCTATGAATCTCCTTCTCAACTCTCCCCCCCCTCACCCCACCCCCCCCGCCGCCCCCTCTGCCCCCTTCCCTTCCCTGCCCTTTCTTCATTCTCTCCTTCTCTCACTCCCTCACACCCTTCCTTCTCTCTCTTCCCACCATCACGATCTTCCCCCTCGCCTCCTCTACGACTTTTTTCTCTTCTCTCTCCCTCACTCTCCCATTCCCTATCTCAGTCTCCTTATCTCAGGCCTCCCTTCCCAATTACCTTTCTGCTTTATAATCCTCCCTCCTCTCCAATCCCCCCTCTTCTCCAGCCCCTCTAACCCGTAGCGCCAAACTATCCCATGCATAAAATCCCTCTACCTCTCTCTTTTTGCCACAACGACTCCGGCTCTCTCATTGCTTCAACTCTCCCCACTACCTCCTCCTCCCATCCCCATCCTCACCGTCACATTCCCCCCCTCCCAGTCTCCCTCTCTCTATGCTTTCCTCACGTCCTCTCACTCTACCCACACCGACCACCCCGCCAAGGATACCAACGCCACCCGCGGTGGTACCCGCGAACCACCCCGCCGCGTAGCCGGAACGCACCCCCCCTCGGCGTCTCTTACCACCGCCACCCGCTCATTCTGGGTCTTTCCGCTTCATCCTTGTGCAGAAACTTGTTTTCCTCACTATTTCTCCCTCTCCCCTCCCTCCCCCGCCCTCCCCGCCAGTGTCCCTACTCCTTCCCCCCCCCTCCTATAGCATGGATGCCCCACAGCACGACCGCGGCAGACGCTGTGTACGGCTAAGCAGACTTTGGCCGTGGTGTCGGGGACAGTGAGTCCCACTACATCTGTAGGTCTAGAACCCAGATTTCCCGGGGGACCCAAGGCTAACTTCTGTCCGCCCCCCCCCCATCGCGGCATTTGCGAGCCCACCCCCCCCCATTTACTCCTCACGAGCCCACCTCTACTCCCACCCTCTTCCCAGTAATTTCTCCCCCTCATCTCACGTCTTACTCCCTCTTTTCCCCTCACTCAATCCCTCACCCCTCTCTCCTCACTCACCACTCAGACCTTCGTGTCCAAGTGCCCACCCCACCCAACCCCCCCTACCCAGAAGAAAAAGTAACAGGTACCACCTCTCACTCAATCCCCCTCCCCCCCGAAAAGCTTCCCTACCGCACGCCGCCCCCCCCCCCCCCATCATCCCAAGCATCCTGCCACCTCACATCCCCAAATAGGGTAAGGGGTGAGACTGGTCCCAAATACATATAAAAAGACCCCCACCCCTCAATACATGTATAAAAAAACACACCCCCACAAAACATATACAAAAATACCCCACCCCAATACATATAAAAAAGACCCCCACACCCCCAATACATACAAAAAGACCCCCCACCCTCATACATCCACCATACCCCCCACCCACAGTCAATTATACAAAAAAAGCCCCCCACCAATCAATACAATACAACAATACCCCCACCATCACATCCCTACAAAAATAACCCCCACCTCATCCATACAAAAATACCCCGGTACCCCCAGCGCCCCCCAACTCGATCCATCCCCCCCTCCCGCCCCCCTAAGAAACATCCCTACCTCCCCACCCATCCCGCCCACCGACCAAGAGTCGAATCCATCCCCCGCTCCCCCCACCGACTCTCACCTACGCCCTACCCCACATACCCCACCTCCTACTCCCTTCCCCCCCTACCGATCCCAGCCAGGGCCCACCTCCCCTCCAGTACCCGACTTCCAGCCCGCTCCCTCCCCCACTCCCTCCCTCCACCCTCCTCCCACCCCTATGTCAGAATATACCGTAATACAGTGGTGGACAAAACAGGAAGTAGGGCAGGAAAAAAAGTTAGGGAATAGGAAATTAGACATAAACAGTGGGACAACAGGAAGTAGGGCAGGGAGGTCAGGAATAACGGTAATACAGTGGGTACAGAACAGGAGATAGCAGGAAGTCAGGAATAGACCGTAATACGTGGGGAACAAACAGGAAGTAGGGGCAGGAAGTCAGGAATAGACATCTAAATACGTGGGACAAACAGGAAGTAGGGAGTCTGGAGTCAGGAATAACGCGTAATACAGTGTGGCAAAAGGAGTAGGGCAGTGAGTTCAGGCAAAATCCGTATAGTGGGACAAACAGGAAGTATGGCAAGGGAGTACAGGAATAGACCGTAGATACAGTGGGAAAAACGGGAAGTAGGGCAGGGAGCAGGAATAGACCTGTAATACGGGGCACAAACGGCTAGTAGGCAGAGGAGCCGGAAAGACCGTTAATCCATGTGGGTACAACCGGGATTAGGCAGCATGGGAGGGAAGTCAGGATAAATACCCGTAATAGTGGGACAAACAGGAACAACACAGGAATACGGCAGGGAGTCGAACGAAGACCGCTTAAACCAGTGGGACAAAACGGAAGGCAGGAGATGCCGACAGTTCGAAACGGAGTAAGGCAGGAGCAGGATAGACCATAATACAGTGCGGACAAACGGGAAGTAGTTGGCACGGGAGGGCGGGAGTTCAGGAATTAAGGAATACTGGAATAGAAACCCCGTTTAAGACAGTGGGACCAACGGGAAGGATAGTAGGGCGGGATGTCAGGAAGATACATAGACCGTATAACAGTGGACGGACACAACAATAGGGTTGGGACAAACGGAGTAGGGGCAGGGAGTCAGGAATCAGGAGGAACCAGTCCGTTAATAAGTGGGGAACAAACAGGAAGGAGAGAGAGAACAGAGAGCGAGGACGACGAGAGTAGAGAGACAGGGGAGAGAGATCAGAGAGAGAGACAGAGAGAGGGAGGAACACAGAGGAGAGAGACAGAGAGCGAGAGAGAGAGAGAGAGACAAGAGAGGAGTCAGAGGAGGATGTAAAGACAAGAGAAGACAGGAGAGACAGAGAGACCAGACCTGGACAGATAGACAGCCAGAGGACAGGGGGGACAGACCAGACAGACAGAGGAGATGACAGGAGACAGAGAGACAGGAGAGGACAAGAGAGGACAGGAGTATAGAGACCAGAGAGACAGCAGGAGAGACAGAGAGACAGATGAGAAGAGAGACAGAGATGATCACCAGTTTCCAACACGCGGAGGAACAGCATATCCTCCTTTGTACAGGTCGAAGCTTGTTGATTGATAAATGTTACAGTTACCAGGTCACTACGTTATATTTATAGCAGTTCAGAAGTGAGTAGTGAGTATTAACTGTGAGAGCCAACACAGTCCAGTTAGGTCTAGGGCCACCACCAGTGCCAGCTCTCCCACAAACACTTACTTACACCAGTTATAAACAGCACAGGTACAGCGCTGGGCTAGTGCCAGCCTCTCCCTCACACACACTACTAAGCCATGTATACACAGCACAGGTACAGCGCAGCCGGCAGTGCCAGCCTCCCCTAACGCCACAACTAATCACCTGTAACCACACAGCACAGGTAACAGACGTCGGCATCGTCGGTGCCACCAGCCCTCGCCCCTCACACACACTACTACACCAGTATACACAGATGCACAGGTTGACAGCTGCGGGAGGGTTGCAGCTCCCACTCGTCCACACCATACTACCAATCGTAATACACAAGACAGTGTACAGGCGGCGGGCAGGTCCAGACGTAGCCAGCTCACCCTCTCCCCTCACCTCCCCACACACACCTACTACAGCCATTATACACAGCACAGCGTGTACAGCGCGGGGGCAGTTCCAATCCTCTCCCTCACTACACACACTACACCATGTAACACAGCGTACACAGTTACAAGCGCGGGCAGCTAGCGTGCCAGCCTCCCCCTCACACACACCTACTCACATACTACACCATGTATATAACAGCACAGTACAGCGCGGGCAGCAGCAAGTGCCAGCCTCCCCCACACACACGCGACTACTACACCATGTATACAACAGCACAGTACGCAGCAGCGGCTTAGTGCCAGCGCTCCTCCCCTCACACACCACTATACAACCATGTATTACACAGACAGGTTAACAGCGCGGGCAGCGAGTGCCAGCCTCCCCCTCACACACTACTCAAAACCATGTAACACAGCCAGTTACAGCGCGGGCAGCACAGTCAGCGTCCAGCCTCTCCCTCACCACATACTGACAAACCAAACTGTATATACAGCACCGGTACACGCAGGCAGCGGCAAGTGCCGAGCGCCCCCTCTCACTCACAACAAGGCTTCTACACCATAGTATCAAGCCCAGGTACACAGCGCCTGCAGGCCAGCCTCCCCTCAACACATCTACATACACAAATGTTATACCACAGCACAGGTACAGCTAGGCACGGCACGTCAAGTGCCGAGCCCTCTCCCTCACACACACTCTACACCCATGTATACACAGGCCACAGGTCCAGCGCCGAGGCAGTTGCCAGCCTCCCCCTAACACATTATACACCATGTATACACAGCACAGTCCAGTAAGGGTCAGCTGGCAGTGGGCCCAGCTCCTCTCCCTCCACACACATCACTACACCCTGTATAACAGCACAGGTACAGCGCCGAGGCAGACAGCAGTGACAGCCTCCCCCTCACACACACACTACTAACACCATGTATACACAGCCACAGGTAACAGCGCAGGGCAAGCGGTAGTGCCAGCCTCCCACTCACACCACTAGACACCATGTATACAAGGCACAGTACAGCTCGCGGGCAGTGCACAGCCTCCCCCTCATCACATACACAACCAATCATGGTATTATACACAGCATCAGATGGGGTAGCAGAGCGGGGGGTTGCGGGGGCGGGGGGTGTGGGGGAGACGTAGGCGCGGGGGGGGGGGGGCCAAAACGTGCCCACCCCCTCCTCCCTGTCCACACCAACACTACTTTAAAACAGTGTATACATCCAGCAAAGTTTAGGTACAGCGCGGGGGGCGCGGAGGGGCAGTGGCAGCTCTCTCCCTCCACCCAAACACTACCTACACACCATAGTAATACAACTCAGCACAGGTTGGCAAAGAGCAACCGGCCCCCAGTACCCAAGGCAAGTGCCAAGCCGTCCCGGGCAGGCAGGGAACGACAACTTCGACAGCCATGTAGTACACAGCACAGGGGTACCAGCGCCCGGCCCCAAGTCCGGCCCAGGGCAGCCCCTCCCCCCTCCACACAATACTACACCATAGATCAATACACAGCACAGGTACCAAGCAAGGCGGGACTCTGGGGGGGGGGGGTGCGGGGGGGGAAGTGCCAGCCTCCCCTCCACACCAGGAAGGGGAGGAGACTGGGGCACAAAACGATGTGGGAGCAGACCGGAGGAGGGAGATGAGGAAGGGAGAGGAGTGGGAACCAGGTCTAAGCAATCTGAAACGATAAGAAGTTCCATAGGAAAGGCCCTTTAGTAATTGTCAGAAATGTGTTCTGCAAAAGAAAGCGTAGAAAACATATGGAAAAAGAGAATGAATGGAAAATGTTGGTGTCAGAAAGAATCTGAAAGAGAAAGAATACTGAAAAGTCGGCTCAGAACCAGACGGGTAGTAAGAAGAGGGTAGGAGGGGGGGGGAGACTGGCGCGTGTCTTAGAAAAACCGCTCACGGTGTCTATAGAAGGGAGGCCAAGGGAAGTGGTAAGAAAGGCAGGCGCGAGCAGGTGAGGAGGAAGGCCACCTCAATACATACAAAAATACCCCCACCTCAATACATACAAAAAGACCCCCACCTCAATACATACAAAAATACCCCCACCTCAATACATACAAAAATACCCCCACCTCAATACATACAAAATACCCCCACCTCAATACATACAAAAAGACCCCCACCTCAATACATACAAAAATACCCCCACCTCAATACATACAAAAAGACCCCCACCTCAATACATACAAAATACCCCCACCTCAATATATATATAAAAAACACACTTACCTTGTGGATGGTCAGATCGGTCCAAAGGCTGTGGGGGCTCAGTGGCCGGCGCTGCAAGATGTGCCCCGACCCCTGGCAAGGCCAGGCTGCCGGTCCCCTCAGCAGCAGGCTTCTATCCCTCTGTCCCACGCCGAGCTTCCGACATCAGCGCGCGCTCGCCGGAAGCTGGCCGCGCTTACTTCCGGCGCGCTGACGTCAGAGAGGCCGGTGGGCCAGCAGCATCGGAAGCCCGGCGTGGGGCAGAGGGTTATAGGCCTGCAGCTGTGGGAGAGCCGGGGGCCCGGCCGCGAGAGGACCAGCAGCCGGTCCTGGCCAGAGGTCGGGCCGGGACAGCGGTCCCTTCTGCCCCGCCCTGTTGGCGGCCCTGTCTAGAACACAGTAGTGTTGTGACCTTATTAGTTAGGGTTTCTCAATACACCCTCGCTATCCCTGGAGCTCTCTGCTGATCCTGACTGTCTTATCTTTTCATCCCTAGCTTCAATGAAGCCCTGGCTGAGCCAACACACTTGTTTCACCTAATACATATTAAGATACCATGTTGTGATCATTTAGATAACGGGTTCTCAACACCAGTCCTCAAGCCCGCCACAACAGGTTTTCAGCATATTCCTGAGCACAGGTGGCTCAAACAGTTCCTGCTTCAGCACAGGTGGCTCTATCAGTCCCTGCTTCAGCCCAGATGGATCTCAGCCTCTGCTTCAGCACAGATGGCTCAATCAGACCCTGCATCTGCACCGGTGGCTGAATCAGTCCCTGCTTCAGCCCAGAATGGATCACAGCCTCTGCTTCAGCACAGACAGGCTCAATCGGTCTCCGCATCAGCACCGGCGGCCGAATCAGTCCCTGCTTTGGCGCAGGCGGCTCAATCGGAGGCTGATTTAACATGAGACACGCGCGCCGACGGTCCGCTAACCGACGGCGGTTTTGCGGGGACGCATTCGGTCGGATATAGCGAGGTGACCGGCGGTATAACACAAACTAAGAGGGAAGACCTGTGGGGAAATGCTGCCGGGAGCAGCTCGTCTAACGCAGAGCTAGGCTGCCCTCTGGTGGCCGCTGGGCAGTACAGTCTGGCTGTGAAAAGCCGCTCATGCCGAGGATGGAAAAGGAACTTGGTCGCGGCAGCAAACGCGTCGGGCGCAGGCAGGGGCAGACTGGGCCGTCGCCGGGTCTATGGTAGGCTGACCACACGTACCGTTTGAAACAGGACAGTACCGGTTTTTCCCTATATCCCGACCGTCCCGTCGTTTCAATATAAATGTCTAGTTTGTCCCGTTTGATATAGTTTTAATTTTTTGGTGACGGACCCCTCCACCTCCCCCTCCCCCGCCTTCACCGGTAGGGAAGGAGCGCTCCAGAACTCTAACGCGCCCCCACCCCCGAGCCCACTCCCAGCCTTGACCGACGCGCGGGGACGCCTAGCGGCTGCCCCCCCGCGCCCTTCCCCCCCCCCCGCAGAGTAACACGCTCCAGCAGTGTGACCCAGAACTTTCGGGGTCTGGCTATGCCTGACTAGAGTGGTCGTGTCTGACTGACCGTTGCTGCGGCCGACCGGAGCCCTCCCCCACGCTCGTCAGCCATCGCCACTGTCAATTGCCGCTGCTTCGTCTATGAGAGGCTGATCATCAGGTAGGAATGGGATGGGGGTGGGGGGAGGGTGGATGATGAGGGGACTGCTGAAAGGGACTGGTGGAGATCATGAAGGGGGGGTCTGCTGAATGGGACTGGTCACTGGGGAGATGATGATGAGGGTGCTGGGGGAGATGATGAAGGGTGCTGGGGGAGATGATGGGTGAAGGGTGGCTGGGGGAGATGAGATGAAGGGTGCCCTGGGGAGATAGATGATGAAGGGGTGCTGGAGGGAGATGATGATGAAGGGTGCTGTGATGGGGGAGAGGAGATGATGATGAAGGGTGATGGGGAGTACTGATGATGATGAGGGTGCTGGGGAGGAGGATGATGAAGGAGTGTGTGGCGGGATGTGTGAGAGGGTGGGGGAAGATGATGAAGGGTGCTGGTGGGAGCTGATGCTGGGGTTGCGGGGGAGAGATTGAAGGGTGCTAAGGGAGATGATGATGAGGGTGCTGGGGGAGATGATGACGGTACTGGGGGAGATGAGGATGAGGGTGCTGGGGGGCATGATGATGAAGGGTGTTGGGGGAAGATGAGAGAATGGTGCTGGGGGAGATGATGGAGGAGGGTGTTGGGGGCAGATGATGATTGAGGGTTTGATGGGGAAGATGATGATGAAGGGTGCTGGGGGGAGTGATGACGAGGGTGCTGGGGGCACATGATGATGAATGGTGTGCAGGGGGGAAATGATGACGGGTTCGCTGGGGGAGGATGGGATGAAGGGGGATGGGGGATGATGAAGAGGTGATGGCGGCGACGATGAGAGGGCTGCTGGGGGGAGATGATGATGAAGGTGATGGGAGACTGATGAGGGTGATGGGGAAGATGAGATGAGGTGATGGGGGAGATGATGAGGGTTGTCTGGGGAGATGATGAGCGGTGATGGGGGGAGATGATGGTGAAGGGTGCTGGGGGGATAGATGATTGAAGCGAGTGTGCTGGGGGGAGATGGAGAAGGGTGCTGGGCGGAGAGCAATGATGGAATTGTGGTGCTGGGGAAGATGGCTGAAGGGTGCTGGGGGAGATGATGATGAAGGGTGCTGCTGGGGGAGATGAGTGAGGTGCGGATGAGAGGGTGCGGGGAGATATGAGGTGGTGGGAGATGGATGAGGGTGCTGGGGGAGGGAGATGATGATGATGAAGGGGCTGGGGGAGATGTGCTGAGGGTGTTGGGGGAGGGAGATGAGGAAGGGTGTGGGGCGAGAGAGGATGATGAAGGTGCTCGGGGGGGGAATGATGTTTGAAGGGGTTTGATGGGGGAGATGTCATGATGAAGGGTGCGGGGGGAGATGATGATGAAGGGTGCTGGGGGAGATCATGATGAAGGGTGCTTGGGGAGATGACCCTGAGAGTAGGAGGAAGGTGGGCGGGGGTCGATTGAGGTAGGACCTGAAGGGTTGAGGGGCGGGGCAAGAGGGAGACAGGGAGGTGGTGTCGAGAGGTATGTGAAGGGTTGAGTGGGGTGACGTTAGAGGGAGAGTGGGATTGCTTCACTGCGAGGGGGACCGGAGGAGGGCGGCGCGCACGGCACGGGAGGGGCTTTGAGGAGGAGGTGGAAGGGGTTGTAAGGAAGAAAGAGGATGAGGGTGGTATTCATGGGCGGGTGGGAAATGAGGAGTGAGGGTGGGTGGGGGGGCGAGATGAGGAGGGTCTGCGTGGGGGAGATGACGGATGGAAGACGGTGCTGGGGGAGCGGACAGATGAGAAGGGCGGATGGTGGGAACTGTCGGGGAGATGAGGAGGGTGCTGGGGGTGAGAGATGATGATGAGGGGGTTGTTGGGGGAGATATGATGAGGGTGCTGGCGAAGCATAGCTGATGATTGGCAAGGGTTGGGGAGCTGTGATGAAGGGTGCGGGGGAAACCCAAGGACGGCGCGATTCTGCCTCTGCATGGCATGAGGAACGGGGCATTGTGGCGGTGGGACGAGGAGGAGGGGTGCAGGGCGGAGAGGGAGGCACCACCACAGGGGGAGGGGGAGAGGATGCAGGCGGAGGGGTAGTGGATGAGGACGGAAGCGAGGGGAGGGGCAGCAGGGACGGATTGAGGGTCGGGTGGGAGGGAGAGGATCGAGGGGGGCCTGGGGTGCGATGGAGAGAAGGGGGAGGGGGCGAGCCCGATGATGCGGGAAGGGGGAGGGGCGCGATTTGAGTGTGATGAAGGGTGATGGGGAGAGATCCGGATTGAGGGGGGGGTAAGGGGGGGCTAGGGGGAGATGATGGATGAAGGGGGTGTGAGGTGCTGGGGAGATGATGGATTGAGGGTGCTGGGGGAGAAGGATGAGAAGGGATATGGTTGGGGGAGAGGATGGGGGTTGCTGGGGGAGATGATGAAGGGTGCTGGGTGGAGATAGATTTGAGTTTTGAAGGTGCTGGGGGGATGATGAATGGTGATGAGGGGATGATGAAGATGATGATGTAGGGTGCTGGGGGAGATGATGGAAGGGTGCTGGGGAGATGAGAGGGGGAGGGAGATGATGGTGGATGGTGGGGGAGATGAGGGTGCTGGGGGAGATGATGATGAAGGGTGCTGGGGGGATGAGGGTTGGCTGGGGGAGGAGATGATGATGAAGGGTGCTGGGGGAGATGAGGATGAGCGTGGGGGGAGATGATGGAAGGGTGCTCGGGGAGATGATGATGAGGGTGCTGGGGGGATGATGTGAAGGGTGCTGGGGGAGATGATGGGGTGCGGGGGAGATGATGAAGGGTTGCTGGGAAGATGATGATGAGGGGCGCTGGGGGAGATGATGATGAAGGGGCGGGGAGATGATGAGGGTGCGGGGGAGATGATATGATTGAGGAGGGGTTGCTGGGGGAGATGAGGGTGCTGGGGGAGATGATGAAGGGGTCTGGGGGGAGATGATGATGAGGGTGCTGTGGGGGGAGGATGAGATGAAGGGTGCTGGGGGAGATGATGATGAAGGGGCTGGGGGAGATGATTGATGGGGTGCTGGGGGAGATGATGAGAGGGGGATGAGGTGCTGGGGGAGATTGATGAAGGGTGCTGAGGGAGATGATGATGAGGGTGTGGGGGAGATGATTGATGAAGGGTGCTGGGGGGGAGAGAGGAGATGATGATGAAGGGTGCTGGGGGAGATGATGAGGGTGCTGGGGGAGATGATGATGAAGGGTGCTGGGGGAGATGATGATGAAGGGCGCTGGGGGAGATGATGATGAAGGGTGCTGGGGGAGATGATGATGAAGGGTGCTGGGGGAGATGTGAATGAAGGGTTCTGGGGGAGATGAAGGAGGGTTCTGGGGGAGATGATGATGAAGGGTGCTGGGGGAGATGATGAGGGTGCTGGGGGAGATGATGAAGGGTGCTGAGGGAGATGATGATGAGGGTGCTGGGGGAGATGATGATGAGGGGTGCTGGGGGAGATGATGAAGGGTGCTGGGGGAGATGATGATGAAGGGTGCTGAGGGAGATGATGAGGGAGTGGGAAGAGGATTGCGGGGGAGAGCGGAGGGTAGGAGGAGCGAGTAGGAGATGGAGGAGGGGGAGATAGCCGGAGTAGATGAAGGGTGCTGGGGTGAGGAAGTGATGAAGAGGGTGGGGAGGGAGAGGTGTGCTGAAGAGGGTGCTGGTGGGCGATGAGAGGGTTCTGGGGGAGATGATATGAAGGGTGCTGGGGGAGATGATGAAGGGGCTGGGGGGGATGATGATGAAGGGTGCTGGGGAGATGATGAGGGTCTGGGGGGGGGGGGAGATGATGATTGGGGGATGATGATGAAGGGTGGCTGGGGGAGATGATGATGAGGGTTTCTGGGGGGATGAGAGGGTCTGGGGGAGATGGATGTGAGAAGGGTTGTGGGGAGAGATGATGATGAAGGGTGCTGGGGGGATGATGCTGGAGGGGGAATGAGGGAGATGATGATGAGGGTTCTGGGGGAGATTGATGAGGGTGCTGGGGGAGATGATGATGAGGGTGCTGGGGGAGATGAGGGTGCTGGGGAGATGATGAAGGGTTCTGGGGGAGATGATGATGAAGGGTGCTGGGGGAGATGATGATGAGGGTGCTGGGGGTGATGATGATGAGGGGTGCTCGGGGAGATGATGAGGGTGCTGAGGGAGATGAGGGTGCTGGGGGAGATGATGAAGGGTGCTGGGGGAGATGGTGAGGGTGCTGGGGGAGATGATGATGAGGGTGCTGGGGGAAATGATGATGAAGGGTGCTGGGGGAGATGATGATGAGGGTGCTGGGGGAGATGATAATGATGAAGGGTGCTGGGGGAGACTATGATGAAGGGTGTTGGGGGAGATGATGAGGGTGCTGGTGGAGATGATGATGAAGGGTACTGGGGGAGATGATGATGAAGGGTGCTGGGGGAGATGATGAAGGGTGCTTTTGGAGATGATGATGAGGGTGCTAGGGGAGATGATGATGAAGGGTGCCGGGGGAGATAATGAATCCATTGTGCTTCTGACTCAATAAATAAATGCACTGTTGTGGGGTGTGGTAGGGATGCACATGTTTTTTATAGCTTAAAGTAATAAAACTTGTGTTATCGTCTTACTTTTTCATGAATACGGAATATTACATAACCCCGTCCCGTTTTTGCCATCCCAATGTCCCGTTTTTGTCTTAAGGAAATATGGCCAGCCTAGTCAATGGACTATTGGCTATTAAACTTACTGGATAGTCCAATTGGAGCATTGGGGAGGGGGTGGGGGGAGAGGGGAGGGTTGGCAGGTGGCTTCTCCCAAAATGCTAGACAAAATGGTGAAAGGTGCACACTTGGTACACTCACAATCCGATTGGTTCCAGTACCATGTGATGGCACCCATTTTTTCAAAAAGGATGTGACATCATCCCTTAAAGATGATGTCACATCCTTTGAAAAACATGTCACATGGTACTTCAACCAATCGGATTGGGGATGTACCATGTGATGCCTCACATGGTATATCTCACAATCTGCTTGGTTGTAGTACCATGTGATGGCAGCCATTTTGTTTAAAGGATGTGATGTACCTCCCTTGAAGATGACGTCACATCCTTAAAAAAAAGGAACCCTGTCACATGGTACAGCATCCAATCGGATTGCAGCTGTGCCAACTAACACTAAAATGAAGCCGACGGGACAACGTTCGCCCAATGGATTTAAATGGATTACGATGGACAGATGAAGATACAGACAAAAAAAGCATTAAGAAGAAGAAGAAGATGGACCTACCGACTGTTGAGGATCATTGCGTCAAGGATGAAGAGGTTCTTGCTTTTCTGATGGACTCGTAATCGGATGGTGAAGATGTCAAAAGTAAGAAATACATTGATTGTATTTATTTTCAGTGCGGTTTTTTTGATTCGTGTTTTTTTTTTATTGTGTTTTTATTTTTTGTTTTTTATAATTGTGTTTCTTGGATTCTTGTTTTTTTTTTATTGTGTTTAATTATTTTTGTTTTTTTTTGTTTCTGTTTTTTTGCTGCTTTTTAAATCGCTGTGTTTTTTAGATGCTTGTTTTTTTTATTCTGTTTTTTTTATGCTTGTTTTTTCTAATTGTGTTTTTTTTATTCTGTTTTTTCCTAATTCTGTTTTTTTGATGCTGGTTTTTTATAATTGTGTTTTTATGCTGCTTTATTTTTTTAGGGTGCCCATTGACTGCCAATGTATTTATCTGTGCCCATTTCGGGCTAATGATAAACACAGTGACAGGCAATGCATTTTTTATCAAATGATTGTTTTTAATTGTTATGTTTTGTATTTTGTGTCTAGTTTTTAGTTAATTGTTACTGTAGTGCCCACGGTTATTCTAACACAAACCAGTGGCAATCGCCAAAAAGACCCAGGTACATTCTGGATACATGCCTTAAACTTGCCTTAAACTAGACCCAGCATTTCTGCATTGATTAAAGCTGCAGTTCAGGCAATATCCTGCATGTGTGTTTTTTTTTAATAAATCAGTTCTGTAGTAAGAAAAAATACTTTTAGCATTTTCTGTTTTTAAAAAAACAACTTTGAAAGACCAATTTTCTTGTATTCTATTTTAACAACCATTTGCTAAGGCGCTGCCCCTTCATGTCCTGTCACAAGCCCTGGCACAGCCCTTTGTCAGCCCTGCCCTCCCTCTTGCACATGTCAGTGCAGGAGTATTCATGAATATTCATGAGGTTCCACTGAGTGACAGAAACAGAGGAAATACATTCCCCATATTTAAAGATGTCGCCAAACTTTGCCGATCAATAGACGGAGAATGAATTGACCGGCAGGTATACAGTTCTTTAGGTAAGTAGAGATTGTCCACATGAAACTATTGAAGTAAAAAAAAAAACTATAATTGTTTTTTTTTTAAAAAGCCTGAACTGCAGCTTTAATGGCCCATCAGAATAACAGCGGGGGTCCCTGGCAGTCCCATTCAAACTGAATAGGACTGCCAGGGACACCTGCTGTGTTAATCCTATGGGTCATTAATCAATGCAGAAATGCCTTAAATTTGCCTTAAACTACCCAGGTTACACCGAGCACATACCCAGAATTTAACCGGGCTACTTTAAGGCAAGCTTTAGAATACTCGTGGTCTCGTCTGTATGTATTTATAGGGCTTGTTTTTATTTCATTTTTGTGTTGTTTAGGTGCTTGGTTTATTTAATTGTTGTGTTGTTTAGGTGCTTGTTTTTTTTAATGTTTGTGTTGTTTAGCTGCTGTTTTTTTAAAAATGTTTGTTGATCTGGTGCTGTTTTTTTTTACATTTTTGTGTCTTTTTAGTGTTGTTTTTTTTTTTTTTTTAGGTTGCCCATTGACTGCCATAGTGACCAAGCATGCCCATATTGTGTGGGCATGATGTACCACTGTGCCAATCAATAGGAAGAGGATGGGGGTAGTTGCCCCGGGGAAGGTGTTTAGGCTTCCTGGGTGGGTAGCGGGGGAGGTGGGTTAACCCCTTAATTACTATAGCAGTTAGTAACCGCTAAGGTGATTAAGGATTGACTTCTTGAGAAAGCGCTGTGTAGCGTGAAACGCGTTGGAGGATAATTTTGTCCCTGTTCTGTCCCTAGTATGTTTTTTGTTTTTTAAACATGTAACCCAATAAACGTTTTTTTTGTTTTTCTATCACCTGGTGAGCTGTTTGGTTGGCCCACTGTCCGGACAAGAGCAGCACCAATCTACAGTTTCTTCATTGTGCTAATCGTTTTATTGGAGTGGCGCTTGAGCAGTGGATGCAGGTTCCGGTGTCGACTATACACGTCATTTGATTCTTGATGAGACGGCGGTTTGACCCTGAGCAGCGTTACGTGAGACGGCAGCACATCAGCGTGGAGGCTCCAACATACTGGGAGTTCAGCATTTAGCTCCCGCACAGACTGCGGCCTACGAAACGCTGCATCTGTAAAACCCAGGACAAACGGAGACGGAGGTGGGACTTCCATGTGGTGAAGGGGCTTCAGAGGTAATTCAAGTATCCTCCATTGTGTGTATATACCCCTATCGGTTGTCCATTAATACCCCGTTATCCTTACTTCTATTAAGTTTATCATATGTGAAAACCACTGGTCAATTACCCATCTTTGGTTTATAGCCCTTTTACCCATTCCTGTGTGGTGTCGCTGCTACAGGCGGTCGGCGAAGGTGGTAGTTGCCCCAGGATGGTGTTAGGCTTTTGCAGGAGGGTAGTGTGAGGGGTTAACCCTTGGATTACCTTCGCGGATGTCTCCTTCATGCAAACAGAGGCCTCCTTGGATTCCTGATAAGCTTTATTATGAACACAAACAGAAATGAAGAGAAACTATCTCAGGGAGAGTAGCTTGGGGTAGATCACTAGCAATGGCCCCGAGCTGAAAGGACGGAGGCAACAGTGGGACAAACAGGAAGTAGGGCAGGGAGTCAGGAATAGACCATAATACAGTGGGACAAACAGGAAGTAGGGCAGGAAGTCAGGAAGAGACCATAATACAGTGGGACAAACAGGAAGTAGGGCAGGGAGTCAGGAATAGACCATAATACAGTGGGACAAACAGGAAGTAGGGCAGGGAGTCAGAAATAGACCATAATACAGTGGGACAAACAGGAAGTAGGGCAGGGAGTCAGGAATAGACCATAA
>WSYH01010952.1:0-21918 GCA_036426205.1 Ascaphus truei
GGCTTGAATAGCTTTGGCGGGCTTTTATTGCATTTGCAGGGCTTGTTATATGCATTTGGGCGGGCTTTTATATGCCATTTGGCGGGCTTTGTTATATGCATTTGGCGGGCTTTTATTGCATGTGGCGGGTTTACTATGCATTTGGCGGGGTTTTATATGCATTGGCGGGGTTTTTTGCATGGGGGTTTTATATGCATTTGGTGGACTTTATATGCATTTGGCGGGCTTTTCTATGCATTTGGCAGGCTGTTTCTATGCATTTGGCGGGTTTATTGCATTGGTGGGACTTTTATATGCATTTGGGGGCTTTTATCATGCTTTGACGGGCTTTTCTATGACATTTGGGGGCTTTTATATGCATTTGGCAGGGTTTTATATGCATTTGGCGGGGTTTATATGCCATTTGGCGGGGTTTTATATGATTTGGCGGGGGTTTTGAATGCATTTTGGCGAGGTTTTATATGATTTGGTGGGATTGGTCGGGGTTTTATAGTGCATTTGGTGGGATTTGGGGGGTTTTATATGCATGTGTGGCGGGGTTGTTATATGCATTGGTGGACTTTTATAGCATTTGGCGGGGGTTTTATATGCATTTGGTGGATTTGGGGGTGGGGGTTTTATATGCATTGGCGTTTTTTTTTTAAAAATATGTATTGGTTTTTATTTTTAATAGTATTGGGTTTTTTCCACCGAGCGGCCCGAATCTGTTTCCTTGGAGCACGTGGGCCGTCTCATTTACAAGTTGTGTAGGCTGCCTTACACAGGAAAAAGAGAGGAGAAAAAAGTCCAAGGAAAGAGCGATCCAAGAAACCTGCTGTGCTGTGTTTTAACTAGCAAATCGAGCACTACTTTGTTGTGAGTATGCAATTGCCCCAAATATCTGGCCTGCAACATGAATACTCGCCATCTTAAAAAAGAACATTAACACCATACACGGCATTAATAATGGCCTTGGACGCTAATTTACAGTGGGACTCTATATGGTCAATAGCGCAGCTTCATTCTTATTGTGTAATGTGTGTGTGTGTGTGTGTGTGTGTGTGTGTGTGTGTGTGTGTGTGTGTGTGTGTGTGTGTGTGTGTGGTGTGGATGTGCTGTGTGTGTTGTGGGTGTGTTGTGTATATATGTATATATATATATATATAGAAAAGGGAAGTTACTGATGCACTAACTTGGATACCTGGATAAAAGAAGGATAATTGTCAAGGATATTAAAAGACTAAATGACAGTGATAACGAATATAATACCAGCATACCACATACAGGACAGACAAAAACTACAAAGGACCACAACACAAGAAAAAGAAAAAAATGTGAAACAGGGAAAAAATGGGGGGGGGGGGAATGGTGGGGGATTGGGGGGCGGGGGGGAATGGGGGGGGGGGCATAATGAATGGAGAGTGTCTGCTTCAGCGGTGTGGATATCAGCTTGCCAGTTCTTCAGGACCCAACCACTTTCCTCTTCAATCTATGAAACAGAAAGAAGACAGCGCGGGTTCCATAGTGTATAACTGGGTAAAATAATTATTAATTAATGTGCTAGATTACGGACACTCACAATGTATAAAAGGTAATAAGCAGTAATAGGAATAACTTGGCTCAACCCCTGCGGAAGTCGCATGCAGCGACGAAACACGTAGGCAAGACCTATTATGGACTCTATCATTTGGAAGTATATCTTTATTTCTTGGTGATCTCATCCCTCTACTCCCCATATGAGCATGTACTGTGCATACTGAATTGCGTCCGGACCCTGTGACGTCACCCGGTGAGACAGCTATCGCGAGACTTGACAACCAGGAAGCTACCTAGGGCGCTGCGCACATTCCTGGTAATCCGCGCGCGGCGGAGGTTAACCAGAGCAGCTACACGTGGATCGGCGCATCGAACGGAGGAACGGGGTTGATGAGCAAGTTATTCCTATTTACTGCTTATACCTTTTTATACTTGTGGAGTGTCGTAATCTAGCAGCATAATTATTTTTACACAGTAATAAACTATGGGAGCTGACGCTGTCTTCTTTCTGTTTCTATAGTATATAGATTATATATATATAGATATATATTATATATAATATAGATATTGTATATGAATGTATACTGTATGTATAGTGTATAGTATAGTATAGGTTATGTACGTATATATAATATCTATATATATATATATATATATATATATATATCTTATAATATATAATTATATATACTTATATACAAAAGAAGAGAAGCGCCAGCTCCATAGCATAATACTGTAAAATAGAAATGTTTATTTAAACATGGAGTAATCAACAGGACCTATACTCACATGGTGGGTAAAAACACATTCGATTGAGACAATCTGTGACTGCAGATAGCCGCCGGTATGTGGACAGTCAGGCAGGTAGCCAGGACATGGGGTCAAATCCACCAGATGAGGGAGATAGTAAATATTGAGTGGTGAATCTCACACAGTCCCCAAAGTGACCTTTCAATGGAACTTCAGCCGAAGCTTGGTACACAGCCGAAATAACAAAACTTGTATCAGTGTCCAATTATTTCCGGACCTAACTGTATATATATGTATAGATGTATATACAGTTAGGTCCGGAAATAATTGGACACGTGATACAAGTTTTGTTATGCGGTGTGTACCAAATAAATTCAAGTTACAGTTAAATAATGAATATGGCTTAAAGTGCAATCTATCAAGTTTAATTTGAGGGTATTCACATCCAAATGGGAGAAAGGGTTTTAGGAATTAATCTCTTTAATATGTTAGACCCCTCTTTTTCAAGGGACCAAAAGTAATTGGACAATTGAACTCAAAACTGTTTCATGGACAGGTGTGGGCTATTCTTCGTTATTTCATCATAAATTAAGCAGGTAAAAGGTTTGGGGTTGATTCCAGGTGGTGGCATTCGAATTTGGAAGCTGTGCTGTGAACCCACAACTGCGGGTCAAAGGAGCTCTCAGTGCAAGTGAAAATGGCAGCTTAGGCTGACAAAAAAAAAAGAAAAAGAAATCCATCAGAGAGATAGCAGGAACATAGGAGTGGCCAAATCAACAGTTTGGTACATCTGAGAAAAAAGAACGCATGGTGAGCTCTGCAACACAAAAAGGCGTGGACGTCCACGGAGACAACAGTGGTGGTGATAATATGATCCTTTCCATGGTAAAGAAAAACCCCTTCACAACATACAGCCAAGTGAAGAAACTTCCAGGAGGTGAGGCATACATTATCGAAGTCTACAATAAAGAGAAGACTTCCGAGAGCAAATACAGAGGGGTTCACCACAAGGTGCAAACCATTCATAAGCCTCAAAAATAGAAAGGCCAGATGAGCTTTGCAAAACAATATCTAAAAAAAGCCAGCCCTGTTATGGAAACAGACATTCTTTGGACAGATGAAACTAAGATCAACCTGTACCAGAATGATGGGAGAAAAAAGTATGAGAAGGCTTGGAACGGCTCATGATCCGAAGCATAACACATTATCTGTAAAACACGGTGGCATGGCGTGTGATGGCATGGGCATCAGGGCTTACAATGGCACTGGGTCACTAGTGTTATTGATTGATTGTGACAAAAGACGAAGCAGCCGTATGAATCTGACGTGTTATAGGGATATGTTTGCTCAGATTCAGCCAATTCACGAAGTTGTTGGACGTCGCTTCACTTTACGCGATGGACAATGACCCAAAACATTACTGTGAAAGCAAAAAGGGTTTTTAAGGCAAAGAAGTGGAATATCTGCAATGGCCGAGGTCAATTGCCTGATCTCAACCCGATCAAGCATGCATTTCACTTGCCAGGAAGACAAAACTTAAGGCAGAAAGACCACGAAAACAAACAACAAACTGAAGACAGCTGCAGTAAAGGCCTGGCAAAGCATCACAAAGGAGGAAACCCAGTGTTGGTGATGTCCTGTGTTCAGACTTCAAGCAGTCATTGCCTGCAAAGGATTTCTCGATAATGTATATAAAATTAACATTTATTTATGATTGTGTTAATTTGTCCAATACATTTTGAGTCCTGAAAATAGGGGATGTGTATGAAATGGTTGCAATTCCTAAACGTTTCATACAATATTTTTGTTCAACCCCTTGAATTATAGCTGAAAGTCTGCACTTCTATTGCATCTCGGTTGGTCATTCAAATCCATATTGTGGTGGCGTAGAGAGCCAAAATTATGAAAATGTTGTCATGTGTCCAATTAGTTTCCGGACCTAAGGTATGTGTATATACTAGCAGAGTGCCCCTTGCATAGCCTCCACTGGCCTCAACACTATAAGTCCTGATGGAACAGGCAGGGTTTGGGTTAAACTCTGCACAGGGCCTAACCTGCAGTTGCAGCCGGTGGGTACATGGTTACCGTATAGGGGACAGGTTTAAACGGGATTTGGAGTGTCATAACTGGGGAGGGTATGACTGGGTCACAGCGCAGATGGTGTGATGCCTGTCAGTACCTGGATCTGCCCTGTTATGGGTCGGGTTTACAAGCCCCTCCCCATGGTATTTAAAGCATGCACTCCACCAAATTGTGTGTGTGTCTTCCCTCCCTCAGTGGAGTGTGGGAGTGATTCGCCTTGCATCATCAGGGTGTGAGGGAGTAAGGAGTGACTCCTAAGGCATCAAGCCTAGGGGGTCTGCTCCAGGGCTGTGGAGGAGGAAGACTGTATACAATAAAAGAATGGTTTATCCCACCACCAGTTTGTTCCTTGGATGGGGAAAGAGAGTGCCTCTGGAGACATCCTGCCTGCCTATTGTAGACCATCTGGCTCCATAGGATGGGACGCTTGCACCCTACAACCCAGAGGAGAAAGCCTGTTTCCATGGTGTTCCACCTAACAACGAGAGCCCTCAGTACTGGAGGACCTGCAGGTGAGCACCAAGCACCAGAAAGATCTGGTAGCGGACAATTCCCTTATAGATATTACTGTGTTGGAAGGTGGAAGGAATTACACCACGGTGGTACAGGTAACGTACTGGTTAATTATACCCAAGGTCTCCTTTATGGTGTGGGGGCTATGTATGGGGTTAGGAAGGGAGTCATACTCAGGCCCAACCATAGCACAAATGACTTTGGATATGAAGGGTTACACTAGTTTTCCAGTTCATGGATTAATAACTCAAAGTTTGTCAACATAATCAGCAGTTTCAATAACAATAAAGTTACCCCCGATGCAGAATATCGTCATCAAATCTGAAGAATACCCTGTTTCAACACAGAAGTGCGCTTTATAGCTACTGCGGTCCAATATAAGGTTTCTAAGGTAAAACTCGCAGTAGATTGTTAAACCAACATTTCTAACTAAAATGTTAAGAAGAGAAAAGTGGGTGCTAACGTGTTCTCCAATGATTGCTTGTTTGTATAGTATTCTGGACTAATCTCTGGATTTTGCTTTATGTTTAAGGTTGTTTCAACTCATTATGACACAAAACTATAATAATTTGTGGTGCTCACGAGAAAGGTAAGTAGTCAATACTTTGGAGTGGACATGACAGTAGAAAGTACAGGTAAGATGCCTTAATTATTATGAGCTTGGAATGCTAAATAATATCCAAGCAATATTTATTGTGTGGGGGCTCACTTGCAGCTGTACAATTGAAAATAGTCTCTTAGACAACAACATTCCTTTGTTCAGAGTATACATTGTTTTTTGGTGATGCCATTATTGTGCATTATCTGATGTGAGAACAGACTAAAAGGACACAGTAGTGCAGGCTGCACAGGTTTGTCATACGTAGAAGGTATAACCCTTTTGTGGCCCTAGATATCTGCAAGTGCATTTTATTATCATTAGAGCACAAACATAGGGTTCTCAACCCATACTAAAAACTTCTCCACTCTCTGGTGCCTTTGTAATAGTCTACAATAGCAAGGGAATAATCCACATCAGAATATTTAAAGATTGTAGTAGATGCAGGCAATATAGCTTTGGTCTCACATACGGTAAAAAAACCTGGATATGACTGATGATTCGGATTGACAGACTTTGTCACCAATTAGGACGTGTTTCCAAAGCAGACTAGGTAGTCCTCGGTAATTGAGTTGGTTCATGATGCATTGCTTCTGCTGTCCATTTCTTTTCCCCTGTTGCTATCGTAGGGTTTAAAATGGCCAGATCCTTGCCAGCAGATCTTCCCATCTGGGACATTTTGGGGTAAAAGGTTTTATGATGTTGCACTTCTTAGTAGGACTATTGAGGACATCCTTGGAGTTGCTTCTCTGCCCACTCTCGAGCACCATGACTAAACTGGGAGAATTAAAAACTGTATTAGAAGTTCTTTCAGGTGTGGTTAATTGATCCTGTTCCAGCACTTTGGTGGTGTGCCTCAATGTACGTGGATTCACATCTCAGCTCTTGTACAGTCGGGTGTGGGACCCAAATGGCTGTTAAAACCATAAGCTTGGTTTTGGATCTGATGTAGTGGACTTCAAAACACCCATGTCTTCTGATGGGACTATAAACGGCTGCACTGTTACATCTGCCGGTGATATGTTGAATTTCTTTTCTTATGGATTCTGGAATGCCTCAACATTCCCAGTCTCACCTTAAAAATTTAGTAATGGAACTGAGGACCTAATCATTGAGGGGCTGTTGATGGGTGACCTTTGGTTTGTTGAGTGTTTCGATTAGTCCAAATTTTGTATATGCTTTAGTAAAGACGTCGACAATTATCTGAAGCTACGTTTCTGGAGTGAGCACACAACTACGGCACCCAAGCCATGCATTACTGGAGGTCTATGATTGAAGTCAGGCCGAGTTGGATCTTGATCAGGAATTGCTTCAGGTTACAATGGGTGTACCATTAATTTTTGTACTTGTGATATGGCATTCTATTCGCAAATGAAGAGTGAATGATCGGAGCTGGTTAAAAAAAGAGGCATATTTGGCTACCTCGTTCAAAGACGCAATTGCGGCTCGCCTCACTAGCCACTCGCACATTTGATTTATCCAGAAGTTCACGACCTCTGAATTAGGATCTTAGAGAGAGAAAAAGGGGGTGGGGTTGTAGAGGGGGAGAGAGAGAGGAGAGAGGGGCGGGGAAAGTGTGGTGGGGAAGAAAGTTAGTACATCCCAAGTGCTTATAATATCCCTCTCAAACACCCTTCAAAAAAACACAGACCACAACCTGTGCACAAACAAAGAGCAACACCTGAGATTACTGCGATTAAAGCTATAGGAGGCATTTAAACATACGACTTTGCATATCATTAGCATATATCTCTCCTCCACTCCCCCCCCTTTTCAGCCAAAACCACCTTATTCTAGGGTCTGGACACGTCTTGGCACAATTCAGCACTTCTAGGTCGGAAGATAGAGACAGCAATGGTTGAGTACTGTAATATCGTTCCAGTTTCCATAGTTGTACTTGTTCACATGTCGTACCAGATTGTAAATATGGCATCTCTAGGATTCCATTGTCATTAACATATCTTCACATGAGGATGATTCTCCTCCTGCTTCCAAGATTTCAGTAGGGATTCTATAAATTCCAGTTTCTTTGTCATCATTTGACTTAATAGAGTCTTCCTACTGCAAGGTTTGGAGGGATTCGAAGCGTGTCTTCCAAAACCGGGGGTATTTGAGATGGAGTTAATAACACTTATCAAACAATAGTCATCGATTGAGAAGGACAAAAAATGCTTCTTCCATGAGGTTGAGGGATTCCTTCTCTGTGATTCCTCCACTTCCTCCAATCCTGAAGGTCTCTAAGAGGGGGGTGTCCTGTGTGCTCAGACCATAGATGGTTTTGTTTTTAACAGTGAGAGAAAAGAGAAATGCATTACCTGGATGTCTTGCGCAGGAGTTGAAATTCTCCTTGAGTTTGTCTTCCCCCACCATCTAGTCTTCATGATCATGGAGTTCCTCTTTTACCACTGCCATGGCTGTTGAGTATTTATTTCCTTGGAGTTTGTATTTTGCCAAGCAACAAATAACATGCCACTTGTGCTGGATCGAATCTTGGATTCTCCAGCCATTACATACCCACTTTTTAAAAAGAACCACTAAAAACAGCCATTTTTCAAATTTGTATCTGAAGGGAAAAGTTTGAAAGAAAGATGAAGCCACCACTACTGAGTTTAATAATAAAACTGTTAAGAGTGTATTACCACGAGCAATTAATTGTTTTGAATTCTTTTGCTTAAATTAAGGGATGTATCAATACTAAAGGATATTCATGTTTTAAAGTTCTCTGCTGTAATTCTCTATGCCTTACTTGTGTGATCTAGTTATGATTTCTTTCAGGCATTAGATCCTCCAGATCAAGTTGGTTACGGGGCCCTAAACAAAATATTATCTGTCTATGGATTGAAACCCCTAACATATAAAATCCAAAACTGAGCATTAATGTAAGAACTTTGGTCACACCTACATAAAAATAATTAGCAGACAATAATGCATATAATATTTATTATAAGATTCCGGACATTCATCAACAAGATAGTACTGATCTAAACTTGAGACCGACAAGCCATGATTGAAAATTGTTGTAATGGGCATGTGGTACCATAATCAAATGACCAAAAAAACAGCTGCTTTGTCTAGTTAAGAACATTCAAGTACACCTGTCGTGTATTATTACCCAAAGTACATACACATTATCTGCAATCTTCCAGGGAGACCATAGTCTTCGGCACAGGCAGTGTAGCTTCAGCCCTTATCAATGTTTATTCCTGGTTACTTACAACCTACAGTACCAAAAATGTGGGACACTGCATCAGAGGAGACACAGTGGAGTTCCCTAATTAGGATACAAAAAATAAGGATTCTAGGACCATTGAATCAGTACCATGTCTTTAGATGTTCAGAAGGCCTCTACCTGGGCGATCTCTCAAGGACGGGATTTTATATAAACCAGGAGCCTATTAAAGTCAAACAATGTTTCAGTAATTAATTGGGTAGTTTATTGCAAGGTTATGGGAAATTAGTTTTGACTAAAATACTTTAGATTGGAAACAGAGTGAGTTTCTATCTATATGCAGATTGCTATAAGGGACAGCGATGGGAGCCAACATGCTCCTTCATATGTAAATATTTCGATGGTAAAAGATTGGGAAATCAATCTTTTTGAAATTGTCTATACAGTTTACATGTACAGGCCACTCATACAATATTGGGAGGGTAGCTATATAGATGGACATATCTTTATATCGGACATCTGATGGCAAATAGAGACACTCTGTAATATACCTGCTAGCATATGCAACACAGAATCATCCCCATGACTACAATTATACATTACACTTAGAATTACCTGTCGCATTAGTTTTTAGATTAGACAGCGGGTAACTAAAATAGGAAAGTGAATTGCAAATCTGAGACATGTTTAAGCCCACAGACAAAAATGTGCTTTGGCAAGTTCGTTTTCACCTAAAAGTACTATTGTGTGGTTACAATTCAGCCAGTTACTGAGAGCACAAAGAACTTTGGCTGTCTGGAAACAACTATGAAAAAAATGCAGTTTACGTACATGATGAAGAAATTTTCAACAGAGGGTGTCCCATGAGCACAACGTTTAACTTCTGCACATGATAGCAGTGAAACAAATTGCCACGTCAATACGAAATATCTTTAAAAAAGAATGTGCAAAACGCATTCAATTTGTTTACGCCACATAGGGCGTCATGCACTAAGCAGTGAATAACGTGCTTTTAAGTAGAGATAAAAAGCCATTATAGCGGATATGCCTTCTGTGCAGATTCACAAAGCAGTGATAAGTGCTTTAAGTAGCCACTTATAAGCAGGTTACTGCACTGTTATCACTGCTTTGTGGAATTCTCAGAGCAGGCAGATATCACGCTAATAAAGGGCAGTATCGTCACATTAAAAGAATTATCACGGCTTGGGCATAGCAACCCAGAAACACCACACTTAATCCTGCTTGGTGCATCACCCCCACGCCTTTTCTTTCAGGAAGGGTTAAAGAATATAGCCTCCCAAATATGTGGGTTATTTTGACAAAAGAGATGAAGATATGGCATTTCAATGTCAAATCCAAATCACTTTGTAGTACAAAAGATTAATACAATATCAGGATTTTTTTTTTAGTAAGGCTCAAATTGACCCACACTGGAGAGAAGAAACAGAGTTTTTGTTCAACCAAACCAAAGAATGGTATTTTCTTGATGAAAGCTATAGCCAATGCAATAATATAAGTAAAAAGAGAGTACTCTTTAATCATCCTTTACTGGTAAAAACTATGACAGTTAAACTAGCTTTTTTTGACCACCCATGCCTTTATGTGTAGTTGTTGTTGTATGCCTTTAAAATGCCTGTGGCCATCATATGTGGGGCAAACATATTAGCCAATTAGAATCAAACCAGTGATGAGACAAACAGGAACATATGTTAATAACAATGTAAGAAGATTCCCAGTGGCTAGGACACTGTCGAGCCAAATGGCCACATATTTCCCAACTCAGGTTTTAGTTCGAAACAGGTGTCCAGTTCAATATAGGGGGAGTAGGGGGGTGGGAGGTTGACCAGACAGAGACACGTTCGTGATTCGGCAGTGAGCGAGGCATATTGGATTTTCCATTAGAACATTGGAACCAGCAGGTATGACTGGAACATATAAGTTTAAGGCTTTCTATGAGTGAGTAACCTACGAGAGATTTTTCAATGGGCCCACTATGAGGGGATTTGCATGTATCAAAATTATATTGGGTAAGAATCACGGGATTATAACGTAAGATGGCCCCAATAAGGGAAGGTTATTGTAAACAGGGGATTTTTTACCCGTTCTAATAAGGCTGCCCAAAAAAAGTGATATTTTGCTGATGAGTCCAGCAGGGGGAAAGCGGTTAAGTTCAGGCAGGAGGTTAATGGACAGTCTCAACCTGGCTTGTATCAAGCAGGCTTTATAAAAGCCACAACACTGCTTGAAGATTCTAGCACATAAGTGTCCTTAGTCTTTCACGCCCTCTTTTCTTTAATTTTACTTTGCGGTTGCCCTGTATATAAATAAGACCAGCTTTTTTTGCTGGTATAGGGTATATTTCAGCACAATTTTGTTTTTGGAACTTGTTTCTTTGTTTTGGACACATTTTTGATCTATCTTGGTATTTTCCTGTGGGTCTACTAGTACGGTTACTACAATAGGTTCTTCCCCATGCTAAACTGTAAGGTCACTTGCCAAGGGCAGGAGAGCAGAGAACATTATACCACCAGAATATTAAAATAAATACCGCGATTTAGCAATGAGAAAATAAGAACTCTTTGTATACTCTGGTCTATGGTCCCTCCTGATACTATCTAGTCCTGAAAACCTCAACAAATTAAGGTTACATCATCTGAGTTGATTACGAGTGGGGCTTTTAGTTCCTTTTCTCATCATAACAAATTATATGTGTATATATGGTCACAAGATTAGTAGTGAATATTGATTTTGTCCTGAGGCTTTGTGGATAGTGAACTTTAGACTAGTTTCTATATATATTCTAAGTATACCTATATGTATACGATAATCGATTTTATATATTATTTTATTTTTATCTTTGTATGTTTGAATTTTCATATATTCATGATTTATTTTTTGTGTTTGTATTATTACGTTTCTTACGAGAAAGCAAATATGCAATCATTAGTGACATTCTATATGTTAAAGCTAATAGGTCCATTTAAACACACGAGACAGATTCAATATTCACGCATAGTTGGACAGATCAATTTTTTCGAATTGAACGAATGTAAGCTTAGGAGCCATGGTGCGTGATAGCCGTACCAGTAAAGGTGACGCATATTGCAGGCAAGACTGGAAATAAGGAAGCGTGCGCTTTATCCACCAGTTCCATATGCGGTCTACTCTTTGCAGTTAGTAACTATGAAAAAACAAAAAACTGAAGTCACTAACATACGATTTACCAGCAGCATGACAGTTTGTAAAATCTGCAACATGTTTACTGCAGTAATATGGAAAGAATCATGATAAAGTAACCAAGTTGTTCCTTAAATAGTTCACATTTCGCTACAAACGTAAAAACAATTTGCTAATCATTGTCAATTTTTACTAGGTGGTCCTCGCTTATCCCAACGTTTCACTTTACAACAACATGGCATAACCAACGTTAACCAATGACCCTAAGGGCCGTTTTTTCGACACCGGAAATAGGCGTTAATCCAACGTCCACCGCCACTGATAACATGGAACTCACTTGACAACGGTTTCACATCCCAAGGCATTTCCAGACGGATTGTTTGGGTATAACGAGTGATTGCTGTACATGATTACAGTTTTGATAAGAGGCTTGTGCCCCAGTTACCACATTTTTGTTTGTTTTGAACAAATACAATGTTATGGTTTCTCTCTTGTGCTGCCAGCGAATCATTCAATGAGTATAACTTGAACGTCTGAGGCCATTATGAGGGATGTTGGCTACGGTTAACATGCACTTTTTTCACATAATGTAACTTGTATTGTCACTCGAGTATCAATTGTGTTCATGTGAATGTTTTACAATGACGTACATGGTTTGTGGACACAAAATTGAAGAAGGTGGGTTGGCCGCCTCCACTACGTTTAAGAGGAGTAAGGAACCAAAGCACGATACCTATTCACTAAACCTGATGAAAGGACAAGTGTTTTCCTGTGCACTTTTCTGAAATAAATTATAACCTTTTTGAATGTCTTGAGGACTTGGGTGGACATGATGGTTTCTGCCGTTGCAGAGAGGGATGTTATTCTATAGGGCCTAATGTCAATATTTATCAGCATACGTTTTTAACTGATTGATCAGAAACATGTTAAGTTGTTAGAACCCTGTATTTAATGTTAATAAGCACATATGTAAAGCCTAATGGACAGATGGCCTAATGGGGGGGGGGGCGTTTATTATAGGTGTTTTAAAAAAAACAAACCTGTTTTTTTTTTTGAAACTTTTTTATATTGGATATTTTATGAGCACAGGATTTGTGCATTTGGACAAGCTAACCTCATGCCTACACTTTCAATAGGTTACTGCACACAGGTTAGTTGCCTTCAATTAAATAAAAATAAGATATATAGTATATATATATATATATTAATAGTTTTCGAACCATGACCCCTTCCTGAGATTTTGACAATAGATGACAATGACCACAGTTCCCGGCACAAGTTTTCAAAAGATGATATGGACAGTGTTAAACCGGGACCATGCATACAAAACTAGGCGATATAAAAAAAAAAATTCTGTCATTAGTGGGTGTACCTTTTGATCAAATCATCAGGATATGACATTTGTGCAGTTAGCTCAGCAACACAGGATAGATAGTAAGAGGCAAAAACCGAGCCACATCGGACCATTGCTCCTGTTAATTGTATGCATTGAACAGCACGCGCTCAGCGACGGTGGTGACCTTATGTAGTGCAACTGTATACCACCCAGCTCCAGCCCCCGTCTTCCGCTTAAAGCTGAGAACTTCTTCCCAGGGTCCCACCTTTCCCCTTCATTTCGCTGTGGCGCGCTACGATTGTATTCCTTTTAAATGGGTATTGTGGTGGGACACTGAGACAGATCTACGTTCTCAAACTAAAGTGATGAGAAGTTACTGTTTTCAATGCCTGGTCCATAAAGATACATTAAGAGAGACCCGTATAGCTACACTGGACATATTAATCCTGTATCCAAAGCGATTTTATACAATGAGAGATTCCCAGATAATTTACAAGGGTAGCCAGTTATACTGAGAGTTCTGACCGGCCTAAGCACAAAGAAACCGTATTATTGTCCCTACAAACTATAGGCACGATCTAAAAAAGACAGCTGTCACCTGCTCAGGGAACCCAGGCTACCACAGGAATCATTAGCCTCAGCAGTTTATAAATAGTAATCAGATTGAATTAAAATCATTAATAATACCTGCAAGACGCAAAGAGTTCGGTGTGATATTGTTAGACTGATATATGTAAGGCCCTACCTATGTTGATATGTCAGGGTTAAAGAAAATGTTTGTACAATGATATTGTTTGCAAATGCACACTATTTTATGTGTTTGCCTTTGGTCTATAGAATGAACTGACTAGTGACAACTTGAGTGATACCAAAAGTGTCTATGACTGCAAAAGTTTGAACCTCCTTAGCTCGGTCTGGTCTAATAAAGTGTTTTGGTTTCAATTAACGCATGAGAAGCCCAATGTCGATGTTCTATGAGGTAAGAAACATTGAGTGGTTGGGTACTGTAAATTGAATTTTAAGATAATTGGGGTTCTTTTAGGCGTTGGCCATAGAAAAGCGCGACGCGCAACAACATTTTTTTTTTTGACCTTTAAACAGGTTTGACGCGGCTGGTCGCCTGGAGCGAATGTGTGCCTCCTCCGTTAACGCGGTGACACTTGTGACTGGGAACATGGCAGTGAAGCTTAGGCTGTTTGGGAAAAATTGAGGTTCGCAATTCATTGGTTCCAAAGGCTTCAAGTGACGCGGACATTGCATGAAAATCAAATTACAACTTGTCACCTAAAATGCTATGCAGGGTCACATCGCACACCCAGTGTGGCTGGACCTGTTTTAAAGCAATGAGTTTGTGTCTTGCGCTTTGTGAAGGTGTCATGATGTGTCCGCTTCTACTAGGCCACGCCTAATTTACCATAATATTTGGCCTGCATGTATTATAAGATTAGCATAGTGTTGGCGGAGGAGGAGTGTTAGGTGTACATTATGGTTTCTACTAAGGCCAGGCAAGCAGACGAAAACAGAAAGGCAACTGCACTAATGATGAGCTTCTTCAGATGTTACGGTTAGGCTTCAGTTATATACAGTAGGGCGTTTATGCACTAGCAGTGATAAGTCTTTTAAGTGAGATAAAACTGCCTTTATAGCGGATCCTGCCTGCTGTGAGATTCACAAAGCAGTGATAGCAGTGCAGTTATCGTGCTATAAAAATAAAAAAAAAAAAAAAAAAAAAAAAGTGGTACTTAAAAAAGCAATTATCACTGTTTGTGAATCTCACAGAAAGGCTAGCAGCGCACTATAAAGGCATTTATATCACTTAAAAGAGCGTTCTTATCACTTGCGTTGTGAATCCCAAAGCAGGCAAGTATCACGCTATAATGCTTTTTATCTCACTAAAACAACATATCATGCTTTGTGCATAGCCCCAGAAAACCCAACTATCACTCTGTTAGTGCTAACCCCCATAGTCTATGGAAGTAAAAGAAAATATTAGTGATGAGGGTCAGATACGTAGTATTTATACTTTACTCTATATTCTTTATGAGCGTTAGTTCTAGAATTTGAGCTGCACGAACATTTGGGGCCTCTATTCTAGTAGGGGGCCCTCGATGACCCACTTATCGAAGCTTTGAGCAGTCATCGCCACAAAAAAAAGCACGTAGCTATTCAGAAGCCCTCGATAGTGGCCAAGGCGAAAAGCCATTTTACTCGCATTTTTTGCTCTCGCTAAAAACAACACGCGTGATGTGCAGCGATTGAACCCCACATCAAATAGTTTGGGAAATTGCGCCAATTCTTTTTTTTTAGGCTAGGCTTGAAAATCTCATCAGGCTTTAGAATTGCCATTGTATCCCAAAAAATTCTTCGCGCCTGAAAAGTTGGTTGAAGCTCGTGAGAAGGGCGACAAGAGAGGGGACTACTAAAAAAAAAACAAAGAAAAAAAAAAGATTTTTTTTTACTGATGTGATCTTCTGGAGGGATGGAGGGGATTGGGTGGTGGAGACGTGGGGTGCAAGAGCGTAAGGTATTGCTGCGGGTAGCCCGCTTCCCAGTGCCTCATACCTTTGCTCCGTGCCGGCAGGATCCCCGGCGTTGATCCTAACACCCTTGCTGTCCCCTCCACGAGCTCCCACACTTACCGGGGCCAGCGCGTCAACCACTATAGGCGAGCGCGGACCCAACCGTCCGGGCCGCTCCTCTGCTCCTCCACTTGCTGACAGGGACCCAGCGCAAAGGCACCTCTCCCCTATCAGGTCCTCCTCGGGCCGCTCCTCCATCCCTCCCTTGCCTCCTATAGGACCAAGCCTCCCAGGGACACGTCTCCCCTATAAGGTACTCCCCGGGCCCACTCCTCGTTACTCCCTTCTCTGATAGGTCCAGCCCCTTATTTAGTTCCATAACTTTCTCTTTGCTCTGCATAGCTTCTGTCACCTGGTGCTGTCTGTTCCCTGTTGCACCATCTCTCCCGACTCCGCCACCCTTTTGTCTTTCAGTTCCTTATCCGGATATTCTGGCTGACTCCCTGGATTTTGACCTGTGATTTGGACTTTGGTGTACGCCTGTCTCTGGTACACCTTGAATTTGGTCGTTTTTGGATTTCTACGTTGCAGACTTCTATATTCCCTAGGACAGGCCTTTTACGGACATCTACTACGTGCTTATCATTTCCACGACCATTGCTTACGGACTTTATTTCCACCGCTGGAGTGGTCAAAGTACGGTACCCTTCTATTTTTTGGTACCCCGCGACCAGCTACGCTAATTCCAAATTCCGGCGTGCCCCCGTTTCTGTTAGGTATGTTGAATTACTCATGTCACCTCCAGTCCGGGGTTTCGTATGGCTTGTGGGTCAGGCCGAGCGTACAAGAGTTTCCTGATCGCTGGGATTTGGAGGGGGAAAAAAGACTTCTAAAGAGATAAAAATATTTGATTGTACAGTACAGGTACATTGTCTTGTTTTAGGTTTTTTTTATTGTCTTGTTTTCTTTTTATGTTTTTGCTGCCAATTGACTGCTAATGTCTTAATCGGTGCCCGGGCGAGTACAGATAAATAAGCTGACAAGATCAATGCATTTTTGGCAAAGTTTCTTTTGTTAATTGATAATATTTGTTTTCGATTATATTATTGTTTTGACTAAATTGTAGTATTGGATGGCTTGCTTTTTTATTACATTTTTGGATTGTAGGGGTTTATTTCTTTCATTATTTGTGGTTAGGTGTTATTTAATTGTATTCTGTATTTTGGGGATAACTTACTTGTTTATTCTTGTGTCTGTTTTTTTGGTATTAGATAATTTTATTGATGTGTTTGTAGTCTGCTTAGTTCTTTAATTCTTGTGTGGTATGTAGGTATTGTGTGTGATTTCTTTAAACGTGTGTATTGTGTGCTTGATGATTTTTTATAGGTTGCCCATTGACGCTTATAGTGCTTCATCTGCCCATATATAGGGTGATGAATACCACCGTGCAAACAAGGATAAAGGGGGGTTTTTTATAGTGGCCTGGGGTGGGTGTGGAGGCCGTCCAGAGTGGGTTTAGAAGGGGGAGGGGGGTAACCCTTAAAGTACTCTAGTGGTTACTAATCGCAAAGGTGCTAAGAGGTTGAGGCCATAAGATTGTATTTGTTATTATACTCTTGCTGCCAACGGTATGTGTGTGTAATGGACTTGGAGACTGCTGATGAGGCTTGCCCTTTCATCAGGCAGGGGTAGTAAGTAGAAGTTTTATTTACTTGAGTGTATGATGGCGGGCTATGTTTTATTTAGGAATTGGCAAAGGAGCGATTGATCCAATATCTGGATAATAGTAATTTTCCTATTACGTACTGTATGTGTTGGGGTTTTGTTATTGGAGGTAGCTGGATTGGGGAAGTGTGTGGTGTTGTTCCCCATGGTTATGGTAGTGAAGTAGTTCTTCCTCTGCAAGCTTCCCGGCAGGCTCCACAAACCCACAGTGGGGGTGCTAACCGCTCATCCACCCCCTATCCCCCCAATATAAAGGCTATTAATGTTGATGAAACCCTTCATTGCCTTCTTAGAGGCTAGTTTATTTCCACTAAGTAATGATGCTGTTTAATACATATTAATACCAGTGTAGTGACAGGGGTATGTCATGTTGCAGATACTGCATTGATTTCGGTCCGTGGAACTTTGCTTCCCGAGATAAAGGCCCAGTTCTGGGGTGACAGTATCCCTATGCATTTAAATGTCCCATATCACGGAAACCAGGAATTTAAATGCATAGGAGATACCGGCACCCCATAACGGGGCGGGTTCTCTAGAAGCCAATTTTTTTTTTTGGTTTGTGCGGCCTTCCAAAATCAAGAGTGGTTTGCTCCGAGACCCCCTGTTGTACACTAGCTCTGATATTAGGTTTATGAAAAAAACGGACTTGCGATCTTTTTGGTGGCGGAGATATGCCGCAGTGGAGAGGCACGGCTCTCCTCTGGAGCCTCTCTATGCAGTGGGCCATGATCGCAGTAGATCCCTACGGGCTGAGAAATTACTTGAGGGAGGTGAGATCACATCGTGCCTCATTGTATGGTTTGGGGCCTTTTGCTATCGCATGGCTTCAGAATGCTTCTGAAATACGTGATAACTTAAACTGACAAAACGTCGTATTCAACCGGTAACATACCCAACTTGCGATTTAGCAGCTTCATCAAGCGCTAAGAGAAACAGGCCCTTTAGAGTGTATTCATATTTATATTATGGTTTAGTGCAAGCAGATATTATAGAATAATATCATCAGATTACTGGTAGTTTTGACATGTTTTCAGGCACGTTATCGTTTATCCGTTCACACACCAGTATATGCTTAATACTCTTCGCAATTTTCGATCACATATGGATTGGATGAGGGGTTTATCTTCCATCTTTACTGTATTTCATACTTTTCCAGTGTTCTAGAATTTGATATTTTTAAAATTGAGGGGTGTTTAGGTTTATGTTTGTTTTAAGAGTAGCTATAAGGGCAATTTAACCTGAAGTGACTGGTTTTGGCTATAACAAATGTAATTAACAAGCTGGTTGTATCTTTAGTTGTTTTTATAAACCAAATGAGGGGCTGATATTGGTGAAAATTCAGGCAATTAATAATCATATGGCTAAAGCTGGTGTCAAATTCCGGGCACTAATTTTGAAATCCTGTTCTCGATTGGTTTTTTGGTAAAATTACGGCATTATCCAATCAGTAATGATCATATTTGTGTCACTCGCCAAGCCAACATGTTATCCCAGACTCCCTGTTGTATGTGCAATTCAGTGGCAAACTCTTAAAAAACCAATACGTAGGAATGAGGCGGGGTGATGCCATCTACTTCGGAACTCGTATTCTCTCTATGCCTTAAAGAATTTGTGGCCCCGGGGGCCATGGTTGGGAGAGGTGGCGGTTAATGGTCTCATATTAGAACTCACTGACTGAGTGAAAGAATGGGAATACATGGCGCAGCTGTCACTACCCAAACACACAGCCTCGAGACACAAGAAGGAGAGAGACAGAGAAACCGGGACAGCACACTGAAAATGACACGATAAGCAGACAGGGGAGAGGCCATGAGTTGGGAGGATGAGTGGGGGATCCACAGCAGGGGGAGATGGTAGCGGGAGGGGAGCAAGTCGTGATGTGCTGCACTGTGTTCATGCTAGGGGAGCGTCTGCAGATCTCATAACCTCGCCCAGGGGACCGTGAAACTAGAGGAGGAGCAAGAAAGGGAGCTTCCCTGGGGGCTTACATGTCATCTGCGATTGGTGTCATGAGTTTGTGGGCAGCGGAGGAGGAGGAGGAAGAAGCAGCCGGTCTGTGTGTGTGGAACCAGTGCAGGTGCCAGTAATTTGCCAGGAGGAGGCAGTTGCAGCGCAACACTCAGATCATTTGTGAAGAAGATTAGAAAGGGGGGCAGCTGCACTCAACTCACGAAAAAAAGATTCTGGTGGATGAAACGCAGCTGTACTCTTGCATTGCAAGTAATGCAGAGGAGCAGCACGCCAGGTTGTGGGGGGGGGGGGTGAGGGATGAGGTTGCACACAGTGTGGTGTGTGTGTGTGTGTGTGTGTGTGTGTGGGGTGTGTGTGTGTGTGTGGTGTGTGTGTGGTGTGTGTGTGTGTGTCGCACTGTTGTGTGTGTGTGTGGTGTGTGTGTGTGTGTGTGTGTGTGGTGTGGTGTGTGTAGGATCCAATCTGTTAGGATGGGAGAAATTGTGGGGGGAAAAAAAAAAAATGAAAATAATAAAATCTAATCTAAAATGTAATAAGATTCAGGACAGGGCAGTACATGGACCATTACCTTGGGCAAAAGTTTGCACCTACAATAATCAGCAGTCTGAAGGAAGTTGCCATGTGCTAGATAATTAGTAACCCTGTATCCCCTTGTCTCTCTATAATGCTAAAAAGTTCTGCAAAAAGTTACACTGATGTCTATGATATCTGGAACTTCCTGTGCCATTAACACCATCACCAAAAAAGGGGCAACATGGCGGCCCCCTGTTCTTAAAAATAAATAAAAAATTAAAATTTTACTAAATTTTTGCTTCCCGGGTCTAAATTCAATACACACACGACTCACCGGTTAGTCTGTTACTAATTATTGGGTTTGCTGAGGAATAATAATTGTGAGATTGATCTGGTGCCTACTGATCATCTAATGTATCAAGGGATAGTCAAGAAAAATATTCTGAGTGACTATACCGGACTGCGGGTATACTGGATGATAAGTCAGGGTGGAATTATTTTTCAGGGGAACTGGGTTTGGTGTTGAAGAAATTTGAGCCGGGGTGTTGTACCATGCAACTACGAACGAGTGCTACTAGCATCTCTACGAAGTGAGGTGCGAGATCCATATTAAAAGATACACAACAAACAAACGAAGCCCATGAAAGTACATCCAATATAACAAAAATATGTAAGGCAAATACACTGGGACCACCTTATCGCAGTCTTTTTTTTTTTTTTTTTATGTGGGCCAGATCCGCAAGCGGGAGATTTCCCGAGCTTGCTAGTGGCAGCCCCCTAGGCGGGTTCCTTATTTCCCCCTTTCTTCCCACTCTCCTTTTATCTTGCTCCGCCTCTCTCTTTTTCTTTTCTCCCCTTCCCGCGCGTCACGACGCCGCGGTGCGCACGTCATCTTCGTGATGATGCCGGCCGGCCCCCTGCACCACGCTGCGTCCAGGGGGACCCGAGGGAGCCCTGGGTCTTCGTTAGATTTTTTTGTGGGGGAAGTGCGGGGCAGGGGGTTACGGGGGCCCGGCGGACCCGGCCAGCGTTAGGGAGAGCGCCCCGAGATGGGCGCTCTTCGCTGCTTCGGGCGTGCGCGCACCATCAACCTCCGGCTGCGGCCAGGCTACTGCTGCGGCCAAGAGACGGCAAATCTCGAATAATAAATTGCCGCAGCAGTATAGCTTAGTTGCTTAATATCTTTTGAAAAAAGGGTAATTGTGGTAAACCCTTTGGCCCAAAGTCATTTAAGCCTGCAAGCCACTCAAAGTATGATCAAATTTTTACCGGTCTAACACTAACTGATGACATTCTTATTTTACCTCTATAGTAGAGGAAGAATGATTGCATTGGTCTGTCACAACAAAGGCTGCATTGAAGAGGAATGCCCACTGGAAAGTGGGTGCGGGCGGTCTTACAAACCCGGGGAGGGAGGAGACACCAACCTCCAAAAACAACTGAGACTCAGCCTGGACAACGTTATAAAACCACACAGTACCCAAGCAGGACGCTCAAGAAACCCCCAATTTTGTAGCACATGTGATCTCTCCATGTGTAGTGCAGGCAGCTCGGGCCTGGCCCATTAGAGGAGTGGTATCTGGTTCCCACCTGTGTCCTATCATTCCCTTAGGTATGTACTTTTTTTTGAACCAGTGCTTGTCGGCTTACTTGTTAGCTTACCCCCCCTCTGTCTCCTCCCTGGCGGGCTTTTATATGCATTTGGCGGGCTTTTATATGCATTTGGCGGGCTTTTATATGCATTTGGCGGGGTTTTATATGCATTTGGCGGGGTTTTATATGCATTTGGCGGGGTTTTATATGCATTTGGTGGACTTTTATATGCATTTGGCGGGCTTTTCTATGCATTTGGCAGGGCTTTTCTATGCATTTGGCGGGCTTTTATATGCATTTGGTGGACTTTTATATGCATTTGGCGGGCTTTTATATGCATTTGGCAGGGCTTTTATATGCATTTGGCGAGCTTTTATATGCATTTGGCAGGGTTTTATATGCATTTGGCGGGGTTTTATATGCATTTGGCGGGGTTTTATATGCATTTGGCGGGGTT
>WSYH01010953.1:0-21916 GCA_036426205.1 Ascaphus truei
CCTGACATTAGTGCAGCCGCCTCTGGTGTGGGTGCCTGACATTAGTGCAGATGTCTCTGGCGTGGGAGCCTGACATTAGTGCAGCCGCCTCTGGTGTGGGATCCTGACATTAGTGCAGCCGCCTCTGGGGTGGGATCCTGACATTAGCACCGCCGCCTCTGGGGTGGCAGCCTGCCATTAGTGCAGCCGCCTCTGGGGTGGGTGCCTGACATTAGTGCAGCCGCCTCTGGTGTGGGTGCCTGACATTAGTGCAGATGTCTCTGGCGTGGGAGCCTGACATTAGTGCAGCCGCCTCTGGTGTGGGATCCTGACATTAGTGCAGCCGCCTCTGGGGTGGGATCCTGACATTAGCACCGCCGCCTCTGGGGTGGCAGCCTGCCATTAGTGCAGCCGCCTCTGGGGTGGGATCCTGACATTAGCACCACCGCCTCTGGGGTGGTAGCCTGCCATTAGTGCAGACGTCTCTTTGATGGGAGCCTGATATTAGTGCAGCCGCCTCTGGGGTGGTTGTTGAAAATGTCAGTTTCCTAACCTTTTCATTGCCTAAGGGCCCTACAATGCATTCCAGCGCAAAAACGGTTACGACCATCACAGCTACAAACACTACAGCTATGCTATCATAACTAACCCCAATCAGTAACACTGTAGCCTGCACCTCCCCCCCCCCCCATCTCTCCCATAATGCAGCGGGGAAAGGTTTTATCCCTTACCAGAAAGAACATGTCGGGAAGCTGAGCCAATATTTTGGTTGCCATGGTAAATATTTACTAACGACTCCACCCTCTAATTGCAACATGTCTCCGAGCCGTCGGAATAAAAGACTTTCCGGAAAAAAATGACAGGCAGATTATCTCCCCCTCACCCCCTCCTTACTGCCGGAGGGACAGCGCTTAACCCTATCCCTGCCAGAAAAGCAGCAAGGCATCAAACATGTCACTGTCATTATGTCACTTTGCTCCTACAGTGGGACTGACTCTTTAACCCATTAAACATGTCACTGTCATTAGGTCACATTGCTCCTACAGTGATGGGAACAGAAATGACGACCCCGGAACAATTAACAAGATGAACCCCCCCCCCCCCATGTATATTAATTGGTGTGAAAGGAGCCTTTTTACCAATGCCTCCCTGGCCGTTAGTGGGTTAACTTGGTATCAAGGCAAAGGTTGGAAGTGGAAGGTTTTATTGGCTACAATCTTCTCCTGCATCACTCAACAGGGGTAATAAAAGTTTATTGCCAAACTCCCACGTCTCTGGGGAGAATGGCGGTAGTTTTACCCGTTCTGGAGAAAAATCTTCCCTCCGTTCTCTGCTTGGATAGGTCTCGTACCTCAAGACCAGCGTATGCTGTATATATTGGCCATGGGGGCGGGAACATTTCCCACCACGGCCATGTGGCTGGGAGGTTCCTGCACTGCCAAGGCCCAGGCGTGGACCTCTTGCTGAGAGAGCACAAACAGGTGTTGATTTTGGTTTTCTAATTTAGCTGCTGATTCGGGCACCCCAGGTCTGCATCTCTGCAGCGCCTCCAAATGTAGCCTCCTTCCCCCCATTTCTGGGAGACTACGTGTGGTGCGCTATACCTGATTGGCTCACGGGAGGCCTGATCCTCCGCTGCAGGGAGCCTGGAGTGTACCTGATTCGTCCAATCCCAGCGCCTCCACCTGTGAAGGATCCTAGCACTGCTGGATACCCCCCTCACAGGACCCAATATAAGGAACACACACACTTGTATATAGTAACAGTTTTACTGAACGCAGCTAACACTACAACACCATAACATGTATTATGCTGACCTCGCAGGGCCGTACCCACACAGTGACCCACTGTCCAATCACAACCCTATACACCTTGGTGCAGTTCCCACAAAGTACAGAGGAGCCCTGGGCACCTAACCACCATGGTGTCCACAGGAGCCAACCCACCCCAAAGTGTGCGGTAGCACTACCCACAGGGAGTGTGTTATATAGTTGGTGCACTTGTTGGAAGGTGATACCTGCCGGGTGCTCCGGCATCGGGTACCACCAATTGATGAAAGGGGCCCGTCTGGTCCCACGCCATCAGTGATGGTGTCCGCCTCTATTTCGGGTGGACTCCTGCTGGAGTGTCCCACCATGAAGAGAGTCTCTCTATCTCGCAGCTGTGGTCTGGTCCCAGACCACAGGCCGCAAATACTGTTCGGCGTCTTGCTGTGTCCCTGACACTATACAACTTCAGGGGCAATCTCCCTAGCTGATGGTCCTGTCCCTGTAGCACCCACAAGCTTATGGGGTCTCAAGGCTTTCCTGGGGCCTAAGGGGGCAAACTAGGCCTAATCCATGGGAGCTGTGCTTCCCTGGACTCTACCTACTTGGTTTTGCTCCCCCTTGCGACTGAGCGTGCGGTCCCAAAGCACCAAAATGTATCCACACAGAGCAGAGGAATCCTCCAGCCCTATTGGCTGTTACGCGCCACGTGACCTGCAGCCCCTAAGGATGCTGGGAACTGGTAGTTCCCTTGCGGAGCCCCTCTACCTAATGTCCACTGCAATACATACTGCGCATGCGCATGGCTCTATCGCGCATGTGCGAAGGGCCAGATGGCCACCGCGTGTATCCCCGGACTGCCCTGGTGCTCCGGCGGCACACCAACCTCCCGCAGCGCACCTGCACCTCACGGGGTGTGCGCACAGCCCGCCGCCGGCACTCGCGCGCCCTCTGCCACGCCGTCAGCCGCACCGGACAGTAAGGGACCAAGGGGGGACCATATAATATATATACACCCAGCAATGTCCCATATAATCTGCAGTCAGGAGACCACCCTACATTGTTACGTGCCAGATTTAAAGGGTCAAAACTATTGTGATATAGTGTATGGTGTGTTTAGGGATCACTTGCAGGGTTACAGCGGTAGCACAGTGGTGTTAATCAATGCACTTGTGAAATATAGGCTGTGGATCACCCGCAGTCTTCTCTCCACAGAAAGGGTTCTCGTGCCTGTTACCTGCGCAGTGGGACAGGTTATAGAGCATATAAAGAAAATAAAGCAGGGGGAGAGAGACAGGTGGGATATAAAGTCTTGGGAGAGAAGATGGGCGGGGGTTCAGATATAAGTGTGGAAACATTTTCTGTATACAGTGTAAATATTCTGAAAAAATTGTATATTTTAATTTAAGTTTGTTGCTTTTGTATTGATATGTTTGTAAATATGTTTTGTTTTTTATAAATAAAAAATACCCTACATTGTTACGTTTGTTGCTTTTTGTATTGATATTTTTGTAAATTTATTTTGTTTTTTTTATAATAAAAAATACCCTACATTACATATAAAACCAGGACTGTCTGAGCCTGTCCCTGATAATGTGGACTCAGGAGGTCATAAGGTCCTGGGAGAGAAGACGGTGCGGCTGTTATAAGTATGTAAATGTTTTCTGTATATAGTGTAAATAAGATGTAAAATTGTATATTATAATTGGTTACATTTGTTTCTTTTGTATTGAAATGTTTGGGGGGAAAAATGTTTTAATAAAAAATACCCTACATTAGAAATAAAACAGGACAGCCTGAGCCTGTCCCGGATAATACGGGACACTTTACTCAATAGAAGTAACTGCTTTGGCTCAGTCTCTGAATAACATTGATTTAAGGAGGTGTGCTTCAGGTTTAAAAATAAATCTGTCACATATTGTTCCTTGCATGACGCAGACAATGCTAAATCCGTTAGTGTGTGAGTTAGCAGAGGTTGTGTGCATTGTGTGTATTGTGGCAGGAGAAAAATGTGAAGTCATTCCCTGCTATGTGTAGATATGTAAGATAACCTTTAAAAAAAAACCTAACCCCTTCACTGCCAGAGGCACCCAAGACACATCACAAACCCTTTCTATATGTAAAGGCCCGAAAGCCTGCAGTAGAGTGTCCACATAGAAACTCCTGTTTACACTCAATAGCTTCACCCCAGCAGGAAGCGCAGAGCAGGTTTCAATCAGTCTTATCAGAGAATCTGTCCTATCTTGAGCTCCGCTGATAAGACTCTTTGAAGTCCACTAATTGATAGGGCCTTAGCAGTCGTATTCAATTAGGATTTCGGGCTTGTTTTGTAAGAATAAAACACACTGTTTAAAAAAAGAAAATACTATCCATGTAAACATGCCACATAATGTACAGTAGGTAGGATCTGGAACACAAATAAATGAGTGTGCATGGGGAAAACTTAAGCTTTTAACAGTACCACTACTTTTTAATTTTCCAATCCAAAATCCTACTACCTTTTAAGGGAACGGACATCCGGGCCGGACTGCAAGAGTTCTCATTTGTGTTTTAAATTTTTTTTTTAAAGTAAATTCCAATAGCTGTACAACTGGTCCAACCGGTGTATAGGGAGGGGGAGAGGGGGGGGGGGGAGGGGGGCCCCCCCCCCCCCCAACACACACACACATACTCTAAAAAGCTCAGGTGAAAAGAATTTGTCAGAACATTCAATTCCACAGAAAAACAAACATTTGCGGTTTAGAATTTCGCCTCCGGCAATCTCTGTATACCTATCTTTTGCCGCCCAAAGATAGCTTAACCCTGTCCTAGCTGTTCCAGGGGTGATACAAGCCCTACGGATTCCTTCCTCCCCCTTAATGTTATTTTGACTTTTGTTGTGGCTCTGCAGCAAAGGAGAAGCCGGGGAGGAGGACAAGCAAGTGGCATGTAGCTCTCTGCAGGGGCTTGCAAGTGCAGGGGTGCAATTGTTTAAATACACATGGAAAATCCATTGTATATGGGTCATCAGTAGAGACGGGCAGAACTGTCAGAATCCTCCTTCGCGGAGGTAAAATTCGTTAATGGATTGTTCCAGTTTCAATCCGTTCAGATTATTACAAACCCGCCATTGCATACAATATCCGCAGAAATACGCGGGCCGAAGGAACCGGCCGATCTGGGGCGGGTCCAACTCCACGAAAACAAGGTGCCCATCTCTAGTCGTGGGTCTGTGCCACCCTAAAGTGAAAGGGACAGACTTGTAACTTCCTTCAGTCTGTGTCACTGTCACCTTGTGATGGAGGAGGCAAACTCTATAGATCTGCGGTCCCTTCAGTCCGTGTCATTGTGTCACGTAGACTCATAGCCGCCTTCTGTCTGTGTCACTGTGTCACTCTGCAGTGGGTGAGACAGACTGATAGCTCTATTCTCTCTGTGTCACTGTCACTCTGCAGGGAAAGGGACATACTCTATGTCCCATACGTCCCTTCTGTCTGTGTCATTGTCACCCTGTAGTGGGAGGAACAGACGCCATGCCCCTCCCCTATTGTCCTGTCTGTGTCCCTGTGTTAATGTCACCCTACAGGGTATGGGACAGACTCCATGTTCCATAGGTCCCTCCTGTCTGTTACAGTGTCATCCTGCAGCCTGCAAGTTACTAGTAACACATCATTAAGTAACATTCAGTCAGTGTCAGAGCACAATGTACGTTAGTTAGATACACTGTGCAGGTAGGGAGATACCAAGGAATGAGTCACAGCTAGGAAGTGAGAAGAGAGACGTGACAATGACTCTGGGTGTATCACAGACACAGGAAAGAGACAGACAGAGAGAGACGTATTTTATTAGAGTAACAAGTACCTTCTATACTTCCCTAAACACTACTTTAGGCTGCGGTCCCACTAACTACTATAGCGCACACCTCGGTGTGCGCTGTGCGATCAACCTCCGCCCCCCCCAGTGCCTCCGGTCCCAGTCCCTACCTTGTCGCGCGCCTTTCCCCAGCGGTGCGCGACAGGTTTTCAGGCAGGCAGGGGAAATTGAGATTGGCATTTGCGACGGAGGCGTGGCCACGCCCCCACTGGCGGTTCAGCCAATGAGGGCGCACCAGCCGCGGGACGTCATGGCCACGCCCCCGCAAACCTACCGCCACGCCCCCTTCCGTCGCAAACGCTCTCTCTCCACTCAGACCGCAGATCGCGGTGCAGCGCTGTGCCGATCACCCGCCTCAACATTCGAATCTCCCGCTAACTCGGTAGAAGGAGAAAAATTACGACTTGTAGCGGAGTTGGCGTATCCGCATCCGCGAGAGAAATTTTGCAGGGCCCAGTGCACTGCTTTGTCCGTGGGCCTATAATGCTGTTAAGACGGCCCTGTGTAGCCCCCTTTGGGACAACTATTGAATTAAGGGGTTAATGGGCTTAATAGGTTAACGGTGTGGGCTCACATTTCATGGTAAAGAATTACTTGGCAGATCCCCCACGTTGTGTCTGGGGATCAGTGACGTACCCATCAGGGTATGTTAGACTACCGGAACGTTCTAGAACTCAGGCCTCTGGGAGTGACAGCTGGAGGGGCGTCACCGTTAGTAATGTAAATATGTTTATGTGTATTGGCAAAAAAGTTGCACTTGTGCTAGGCTCCTTGAATGCTTTTCGTGATTGAATTCCAAACGGCATTGGATGGAAACTTGCCCATGCTTGCAGCTTGAACTCTTGTGTGAGCGCTCCGCTCACTCGCCAGGTAGATCCGACCGAACCACAAAGCAACGAAAACAAAAAAGACACCAGCGAACCAAGGGAAAGTTGCAGAAGTATAATATAAAACGGTGATGCTGTCCCTCCCTGTTTGTTATTGAAGTGAAACTTCTTTTCCGGCACCTACGGGGTTTTGATGTCACAAAAACCGCATGGCGGAAGTGACGTCATGACGCGGAAACGTCAGCGGGCCTCGGCGCATGCGCAGAAGGATCCTTGGGGCTCTGGCGCATCGCGCATGTGCAGAGGTGTCCGACGCATGCGCAGAAGGATCCGCAGCCCTCCGGCGCATCACGCATACGCAGATGCCCTGGCGCATATGCGCAGAAGGACGCACGGGCCTCCGGCGCATCACGCATGCGCACAGGCCTCAGGCGCGCATGCGCAGAAGGATGCTCGGGCCTCCGGTGCTATGTGCGGGACCGCACGGTTGCGCAGGCCCACCCGGCGCTGTACACATGTGCATGCCCGGTGACGCGCGCATGCGCAGTCCTGGTGACGCGCGCATGCGCAGGACCCTAGAAGTAGGCCACAACATGAATGATCAGCTGCCTAGACCCCTTCATATGCCTGCCTCACACCGAACTCCCTGCTGCACAGGTGGGCCCCGTCCCTTCTCAGCACTAAGGTCACCGGCACAACCCTTCCCAATAAATAGTCAGTCACCCACCCAGTCACCCAACTAGGTCTGTCACCCACGCAGGTTAGTCACCCACCCAGACACCCACCCACTCAGTCACACACCCTGTCAGTCACACACCCATTCACCCAGTCAGTCACACAGTCCCCCACCCAGGTCAGTCAACCACCCGCCCAGGTCAGCCAGTCACCCATTCACGTCAGTCAAAGGGTCAGTTAGTCAAGATCAAGTAAGGTCAGGTAAGTCAGTCAGTCAGTCATCCACCCACACACACTGTCTCCGTCACCCACACACACTGTCACCCACACACACTGTCACCCACACTGTCAGTCACATACTGTCACGCACACTCACAAAGACACAAACAAACACGAAGAATTCACAGTTAGTATAAATATAGAAGTGCAAATAGCTAAAACAGGGTGTGTGTGCAGAGCACACGTGTGCTAAGTGAAACTTCTTTGCGTTTTGTCACTGAAATTGTGTTTTGATTTTTAATTAAAAACAGCACCATCACAAATACAATTTCTGTGACAAAACACAAAGAAGTTTCACTTAAACTGCGCGTGCTCGGCACACACACTTTTTTTTATAGTGAGGGACTGTCCCATTCAGTTAGCATCCATAGCCAAGGTACTACAGGCCTGGATTATGTGCCTGCGGGGAGGGGGGGAGGAGAGGTGGAGGTGTGCCGGGGGGGGGGGGGGGAATTAGGCCAGCAGGGGGTGGGGGGGGAGATGTACCAACGGGGATGACGGGGGTGGCACTCCTGTGACGCGCTGTCGGTGCGGGAGGAGGAGCGCCTCTGCAGCAGCTCAGTGGTGAGGAGCCAAGGCCGGTGTGACGGGATTCAAGACAGGGTTATGATGTCGGCGGAGCGGGGTTTTTACATCGCTTGACGTCAGCTGCGCCGGGCCCCGGTGTGATGGGCAGGAGGCAGGCGGGAGACCTGTGACCGGCACGCAGCAGAGTGAGGAGGGGGGAGGGAATCACAGCGTGGTGCAGGTACAGGGGGAGCGAGTCACCGTGTGGTGCAGGTACAGGGGGAGCGAGTCACCGTGTGGTGCAGGTACAGATAGTAATTGTGGCCATTACTATACTGTATGTGTTAAGGGGGGGGGGGTTATTTCTTTATAACTATGTATGTGTTTATTCATTAATTTGGGGGGGCACATAATTAGTATTGCAGGCCTGCGGGTAACACCCGAGGGCCCCCGCCGGCCTATAGTATCATTGATGTGCATATATGTGTATGTTAGGGGTTGTTGGGGTTATATATATATTTAAATATATATTTATTTATTTATATAGAGATATTTATTTATTTATTTATATTTATTTATTTATTTATTTAGTGTGTGGCTGGTGTGTGTGATTATTTTTTATTGTGGGTAGTGGGGGTGGGTGAAGGGGGTATTAGCCCCAACGGTGGTTGTTTTGGGCTTGCGGCGGGGTAGTGGGAGGGCTTAACCCCTTCATGACCGTAGCGTTATTAACTGCTACGGTCGTGAAGGGGTTAAGTGCACCCGCAACCCCCTCGCAAGCCCAAAACAAACAACAAGGGCCAATTACCCCCTTCACCCACCCCCGCTACTCACAATAAAGCTGGCACGATGGGTTAACCCCTTCATTGCCTTAGCGGTTTGCCGCTAAGGGAATGAAGTGGGCTGTACATGCATTTTTCCTGCCTCGGATGCATGTCATTGGCCTCCGGTGCGGGTATCAGCTCCGGAGACCCCCGGCATCAGTCACAGGCAGGAGAAAGGGCTGATTTTTTCTAAGTGTCGCCCTTGCCGATGCTTCTCCTCCACCAACTTGCCAACTGTAGTTGGTGGGCTGGATTCCCGATAAACTCTCCATTCCGGAGTGCAGATCAGCACCGAAGAGCTGATCGGGGCTACCTGAATTCAGCCGGGTTCAAAAAGTGCCGATAAGTGGCTTATCGGCAGCCGGCTCCCGATAATTTTTTATCGGGAAGAAAAGTTGGCGATAATTCACACTTATCGGCGCTTACTGAATCTGGAGGGCAAAAAATGGCGAAAAAATGGCGAAAAATCCTTCTCGGCGCTTACTGCATGAGGCCCTTACTTTGGCAGCCGGACTAAACCCCTTTCATCTGGGACTATCCATATTTGGAGGTTTTTTTAATTGTTATTATATCTTGCTATACAAGCACTTCTATCTATTATAATAGGACTTGTTGCTTTTATATGAGTTATATCTGTACCAAGGAATTTTAGAGTGTTAGCGCTTTCTTTTTCTTTTTAAATTCATCCCTATAAACGTATGCTTACCGCAACAATTGTTTAAGAATATGTATACTTGTCTGCTGATTTATTTAAAAGTTTGTTATCCAACTATAGTTAATCTATAGAAAATGTCACTATCTTTAGCTCACTTTGGTCCTAGCACTTGAATAGCCAAGAATACAGTACATCTTCTAGTCTGTGTTAGGCCGCGGGCATGGTCAGCGCTTAGCCGCTGAGCCGTGCTCACGCTTGCCAGTAAGCCCCTGCAGCTGCAATGAGAGCGGCTTTAGCAGGGGCTCGCGCACACTTCCGCAGGCGTGTGCGGAGGCATAGCAGTTAAATTTTTTTAGTTTACGCGCTAAGGGGAGCGGAGGGCCCGTCACATGAGCAGTTCGCCCAATGAGGGCGAATCAGCTCCGTGACGTCACTGGCCCGCTCTTAGACATGCCCCCGTACAGCGCACGTAGTAAGGCCAGGGAAAGCACCCGCTTTCCATCAGCTTCCGCATGCCTCCGCACGGGAGGAATGTCTATGGACTCAGCCTTAAGAGTCATGTGGCTAAATATGTCGAACCCAAATCAGTCGACCCCCGATCCTGATTCAAGGCTTTGTCACAAGCACTATATCAACATCATTGCAATTTACATTTTAGCCACTAGATGTCATCAAGAGTTAAGCAATACATTCATAAATGGTAATGTCTTGCTATAAACCCAATCATTACAAGGGGTCTGTAAAGCTAAACTGACCGGAATGATCCAGTTTTGTACTATAGATTACAAATGTAGACAGTCAGTGGGGGTATCATGTGAGATTAAAGATAGGACATACAAAAAAGGGAGATGGTTGCAGTAGTCCAGATGGGAAAGAATAAGGGCATGCATTAACATTTGAGGGAATTGAGAAATAGAGAAATAGTGAGATTTTAGTAATGTTATGGAAAAAGAAATGGCAAGAATTTGCAATAGCATTGCAGCGAGGGGACAAAACAAAAGAAGAGTCAAATATGACATCTAAACAACAGAGGTAGGAAACTGGAAGGATTGTAGTGTTATTCACTGTGATGGAAGAGGTCACAATAAGGCTTGTTATAGGTGGGAATATGAGCATATCAGTCTTTGACATGTAGAATTTACATGTGTGCTGCGCCTTGCTTGGCCGGACGATTCGTGGCTAGCTAGGTGCGCGCTCATCTGTGGGGTGTGGCCATGATGTCACATAGCGGGTTTGCCCTCATTGGGCGAACCACTCATTTGAAGCTCTTGCGAGCGGCAAAATCAAATTTGCTTGCTCTGCAAGCAGTTAAGCGCCGAGCATGCATAAACGCTCGCTTACGCTGGCCACACACATTGCCTCAATGTGTTTCAGAGCGGCTAGCGTGAGCGCGCCCGCCCGCTCAGCGCCACCCTGGCCGAGGCCTTAGGCTGCGATTATACAGAAAAACGCCCGTGCTGTCGCCCGTAGCGACACCGCGTGGCGCAAAAAACAAGTGTTATACAAACGTGATAACTGCCTAAACCAAATTCAACTGCCTCCCCGCTTGCTACTGCAAAGCGGGAGACAGTTGCTGCTTTTTCAACATTTGTTTTTGCAACGCATGGTGTTGCCCACAGGGGGAGGGAATCACAGTGAGGTGCAGGTACAGGAGGAGGGAATCACAGTGTGGTGCAGGTACAGGGGGAGGGAATCACAGTGTGGGCAGGTACAGGGGGGGTTTTTATCGCGTGCGCGGTCATGAGATTTCTGTTGCGTCGGGCACTCCTCTTTTTGTAGACAAAGTGTATGGCAACAGTTGTAGAGCAGTTAGGACTAGCCCTTAGAGTTTTCTGCTCTTGAAGCGGTCTTTCTGCAGTTTCTCCACACCACGGAGTCGCCAGTTCAGCTTCTTTGGGAATGAGTTGCACCTCCACCTCCTTTTCCAGAGAACGTCCTATTTTTTCAGCTTCCTCAGCTAAGGATTCTTCTGGCTTTGATTCTGCACTCCTACCTCTGTTTGTTGCCTGTTGGGCAGCTGTAGGTTTGGCTAGTGCTTTCTTAGGTGGCTCAAACTTCGTAATTTTGTTTTGAAGTTGCGTGGAGTCCCCAACTCTCACTGTACCCTTGTCCTCACGGGCATTTGTTACTGTGGGATACTGGTGCTTGGGCAGAGCCAATACCTTTTTCCGTATTGGTGGAATCTGTAAGTTACTGGCCTGCAGAGTCTCAACCTGTTTGAGTGCGTCTTGCAAGTCTCTTCTCAGGGAATCTATCTGCGCACTTTGCTTCCTCTGAGTCTGTATCAGAGTCTCCTTCATATTGTGGAGCTCTATAATTTTTGTTGTCAAGGTTGCCGCTGCGTCTGTTTTCTCCTTGGTGTACTGACTCAAGGGAATGGAACAGTCTCTCTGTCTCTCCAGCTCTTGCTCCAGTTTCTGAGCCTTCTCACGCTCCCTCTCATACAGAGTCACCTGGTATCGAAGCTCCGCTTCCAATGATGCTCTGAAGACATGCAGCGTGGCCTTTAGCTCCTCATACTGCTCTGTGGGGATGTACTGGGTATTCAGACGTTCCTGCAGCGCTTGTACCTCTTTAGCAGCCTGCAGTTTTTCTTCCTGTAGCGTTTGCTGCTTCTCCTCAGCATACTGGAGGTGTGTACGCAGACCTTGCAGTTGGTTCTGCAGTCGGTGCTCTGCTTCAAACTTTTCCTTGACTTCTTCTGTCAACTGAAAATTTTCTTCTTTCAGTTTTAAGTTTTCTCTTTTTAATCTTGAATTTTCTATTTTTTCAGTCTCTGTATTCTTCAGGGCTTCTTTGCAGTCCTCCTTCCATTTACGCACATCTGCTTTAAGAATGACACTCTCCTGGCGTGAGACTTCCTTCTCTAGGTTGAGGGTCTGAAGCTCCTTCTGAGAGACTTTGAGATCTGTATCAAGATTACCAATAGTTTCTTTGGCAATGTCCAGGTCCTCAGTGAGACTGTGTAGTTCCTTTCTGGAAACTTCCAGGTCTGTGCGGCAGCTGTTGGTCTCATGATGTGAGGCATCAAGTGCTCTGCGGAGTGTCTGAACCTCTTTCTGAGATACGTCCACTTCTATCCGGACACTGATGACCTCCTGTTGTGAGGCATTCAGCTCTATACGAAGAGTGTGAACCTCTTGCTGGAAGACTGTCATCTGCTTCAGTGCCTCCTCATAATTCCGCTTTAGCATAGCCACCATTTTATCAGATTGGCTCTGCTTTTCATTCATGGCGGAAATAGTAGCCTTTGCAGTATCTAGCTCAGTCTTGAGATCCTCCAATTCGGTCTTGGCCGCAGAGTAAATTGCGAGCACAGTCTTCTGTAGCTCAGCATTATTTTTTCTCTCCCTTTCCAATTCTTCACAGAGCAGATCACAGTCATGCCTGGCATTTTTCAGGGCGTCTTCAGGGCTGGTCAAGGGATCGTCACTCACTGGTTCCGGCTCCGCTTCCCTGGGATGACTGGTTGAGGGTTCCTCACTGTTGGCACCGGACAGACACTTCTTTGGGGTACACGACTTCTGCCTTGGGCCCTCTGGATATTCGGTTAACCGCGGGACGAATTCTCCATTTTCTCTAGGCCGCAGGGCAACTCGGTCCCCCTTTTCCTCCACGGGATCTGCAGACACGTCTGTTCCTTCCACGGTAAGTGAAGAACTGCTTTTCTTTTTCCGCCTTTTTGATTTGGATGACACCGTCCCTTCAGGGATATTGGGGTCTCCATCTTCATTTGAAATTTTAGCGGCTTCATTATATACGCCAGGCTTTTCTTGCAGTTGCTTTAGCTGACAGAAATATTGGGTGATCTGCTGATCCCGCTCTGTCTCCTGCTGATCATATTCGTCAAAGGGAGCGGTCTTTTCTGTTCGTGCCGAGTTTAGGCACCCCCACCATTCTTGGGGTGTTTTGTGGGTGTGACTCGGTCCGGGTTCCCCGTAAGAGATGTCTTCCTCTTTATTGGACTGGAAGGGCCACTCTTCCGTGGGGTAGGGTTCATTACAGGAACGCTGCATCTTGTCCTCCATTTTTAGGCTATCAGGTGTAATTTTGTTCCTGACCTCAGGAGGCACTATTGCAGCTGTTGCCACTGTATTTGCTAGAACCCCCAATTGTGGTAGTCCTACAGATGGGCATATTTTGCTTGTAGAGGTCGTAGCTCTCACAGGCATCTCTGTAGACTTTTCTTTCTTGGGAATTTTTTTTTTTTTTTTTTTAATATCAGCAGTACTGTGCATGCATTTTCTCTTATCAGGTATACAAGATGTGCAGTTGCTAGGTAAAAAAGTCTATTTGCTCTACACCATTTACTTGCTAGGTGCAATCTCCCCGCTTCAGCAACAGAATTTGGTTTTCTGCCCGAGTTCAGTAATTTTCAGTCTCATCTTTGGGTATTATGGCATTCACACTTCACACTTTGGGTGTCTGTTTTTGCTCCCAAGATATATATAGGCAGACTTTTTTACTTGCAGAAAAAAAAACATTCTTTCATTCCCGGTAGGGTGACTCAACACTCGGCATTTGTTTGCTAAAAATTCCCCTGCTTCAGCACAGTCTTGTATCAATTTTCACACTTTTCTGCATATACTCCATTCACAGCTGGTAGCCCTATGTGGTGTGGCAACCTTTATTTGCAAAATCAGTACCACTCGTGGGTCACCATCTGTATTCACTGCTTCAGCGAAACTTTTGAAAACAACAAACACCTATCCCTTTTTAAGGGCTGACTCACTTCTTGAACCCTGACAATGGCTGGAAGGCAAAACCCCTATTTCAATGACCATATTACACTTTGTGATAGGCAAAATAAGGTTTAGCTACTTCAGCAGTCTCTTCTGGGTTTTTGTAAGTTTCAGTGCAGTGTGGTTTCAGTGGTGTGTATCCCTTTAATTCCGATCGATCTCTGCTGCATGAGGTTTTTTTTTTTTCCTCTAAGTTTCTCAGATTGTTTGTAGGCAAAAAGCATTAAAAAAAAATTTCACATAAAAATCTCCGGTCCTTTTTATCTACAAGGACACCTCTTGTCCCACCTAGGACACCAAATGTAGACGGACGTTCACAGAGGTACACAATTGGAGGCTTTTATAAGGTGAAATTATAATAAGGCTTTATTGTGCCTTTTCCTTTTCAGCAGGAAATCATCCAAACACAAGGGGGGGAAACAAAGCTTAATTCACTTGGGAGTATTTCTAGTGTAATCCCATGCAATTCACAACTCCTAGTTAAGCAGGTCTCCCAGCCCCAAACACATAGCATGACATAAGCAGATATAAGAAGTCTCTTTAGAATGAAAGTCTTATCTGTTAGCTGCTGTAGAGTAAGCTTCTCTCTGTCAGCTCTCATTCAGAGCTAAGGAGTCACTTCCTGTCTCAAAGGCAGACTTTTTTTACCAACTCTAATCAGGCAGGTGGTGTTAGTTAATTTGCTACCAGCCGTTAACCACCACACTGCTGGATTAGAGGCACATTTGTGAACAGGGATAAGTCCCCTGTTACACACGCCTATTCAGGACTGTAAAACGATGGTCTTATGAGAGAGAACCAGGCGCACCCTTAATGATTTTAAAAGGGGAGGGACTAATGTTGCATAGAGAACAGCACGTGCGTATAAGTGTGTCACAAAGCCACACCCTGCTGCGTGCCCTGAGCTGGACATTGTGCTTACAATTGGATCTACAGAGTGTCCTAACATCTCTGGTGGAGTCCCATCTAAAATTGAAAAGTTGACAGTATTTGTAGAAGTGTTCACTCTCAAAAATTAACACGTTACCATGTCCACGCGGACCTTACTGTGCCTGCTGTAACCGTTACACATTACGAAATACCAGATGGGGTCTTTGTGATTTCTATCCAAGGCAAAGAATTTCTCTAGGCTGTATGCACCATCTGCAGGCGCCCTGCAGGAAAGTTGTCGCGCTATGCCAGGTGTGATAAATGTGGCAGGCACTCTCTACAAGATATAAAGTATAGGGACTTGAAGAATGTCCCTAATGATGTTTCTCCTGCACTGGGCAGCGAGAGTTCAAGGGAGACGGACGTCTCCTCTTACTTGCCAGGAGGTGATATGGAGCCGTCTCCCCCATACTGCCGGTGAGCGGTGCCCGTAGAGAGGAGTAAAAAAGTGGTCTCCACTCTAGATGTTCAGGCCCCGGAGGACGGGAGCATCTCCCCAATGATGCCTCCCTTGAGGAACGGGCCACAGAAGTTGCTCGGGTCGAAGTATCTACAGAGGCAATGGCGCCGTAGGTAAATGATGTCGCAGGTTAGGGTTATGTTGTGCAGTGGTGGAAGGGCCTGTTAATCCCTTTTAAAGAGGAGCTTTTAGTTTGGGTTCTACCGGGGGTACCTCATAGCCAAAAGTTGACACGGCTGCACAAGCCAAAAGGGGGTACGGGATAGGCCTCGGAACATTTGGGAGAATGTGTATCCCTATGTACCGGTGAGGATTATGGCTATTGTTGATCTGTCCCTTGGCCAATGGATTAAAGACACTGCAGAAGCCTACGCTACCCAACAAGACTATGCCTTAGTTACCAGGAAAGATGACTGTGGAGACAACCTCATGCAGATCTGGCACATAGGCGCAGTGTCTATAAGAATCGGGTTGAATATGCGGATGATCTGGGGTCTAAGAGGGTCTATTATGTGAAGGTTGTGTAGGGGGTAAACAGGCTCTCAATAAAGGTCAAGCCCATGAATGGTTACCCCATATCCATATATTGGGGTTCAAGAGAGTTAGCTCTTGGGCCCAGTAACAGTATATCTTGAAATGCATGAACTGTTATAAAGAATATTTTTTGTGTTTTTATCTTTCCGGGCATGTCAGCGAGCAGGGATTGCTAGGGCATGAGTTTCAAGGGTGATTTTGCGGATGAATTGTTGTCAGAATGTGCCTAGGTAGTTGGGGTCCGGAGCTGTCAGTTCCCTTAAAAATGTACCCAGGAATCATGCCTGATTCCTGGATACATGTAGGCACATTGTCCCAGCATTATCTCCCCTTGAAAATGCTTGCGCGACTCACCGCCAGGGTTCCCTGCTTCAGCATAGCCCAGAAAGGTAAATGGAGCACAGGGGTGAAAAGTGTCCCTGTAACTGTGGGGAACCCAAGGATACGGGGTACCCGTTAATGCCCAGGTAGCCCAGCACCTGTATTGGGTTCATGGTTGCTCCAACCATAGATAAGGTTCTGAGGAGACTCTCAGAGTCCAGTCTAAGGGCCTCATGCAGTAAGCGTTGATAAGGGAAATATGGCCATGTTATAGCCAAAATTGGGTTTGAGATTCAGTAAGCGCCGATAAGTGCTTCATATCGCCAGGTTTCGGAGCCGATAATTTGGTTATGGCCAGTCGCCTGCCGATAAGCCTGTTTTCGACACTGATCGCCACTTTTTTAAATCGGCTGGATTCAACAAAAAAAAACAGCTTATCGGGGCTGATCGGCACTACGAAATTGAGATGTTATGGCCGATTTCTCCCGCCAACTAAAGTTGGCATTTTGGACGGGAGAACGATCGCTAAGGCTGCCGGAACGGCACTTAGAAAAAAAAAATCTTCTGTACATCAATGGAAGTCAATGGAGCGGGGACGTATAACAGTATAGTACTGTTTACGTTTCATTGCTCACAATACAAACGTCATTTGCATTACAGTGTGGGGGCATTCCCTGCATTGTGTCACAGCTGATGTGTCTTATTTGCATAACATTCGACTTTTACATGTTTTCAGCATTTGCGGGTCACATTACTCATCATGTGATGATGTGGCAAGGGAAAATACTATACTACACTCTTAAAGGAGAACCTCACATCATATCACACATTTTACTCAACTCAGCGACAATTATTTACATGATGTCACACATGTCACACATGTCACACATACACAGTATATTCATCTTCCTTTACATTACACAATGCTTGTAATGTGTCACGCATCTTTAAACGTTCATGTACATCTGTATTCTCATGTTTACATATACTTTTGGGTCCTCCCTATTTTCATGACGTCACTTATTGGACGCTCAATCACATTGCATGTTTACATTGTAACCGTTGCATTACAAGCACTTCAACCTAACTTATACACACATGTACAGTAATTCAGCATTGGGACACCTTGTTAACTCATTCTATACCAACTATCCTCCTTACACAAATGCATGCATATGCACACGACTATTCATTGTTGCCAACATGTCACAATAACATGGATAATTACACATGTTACACAAAACTTTTCCCACGTCAATCTCAGCCTTTTTGTCTCATTACATGACTGACTCTTGCGTTCACAAGTGTTACATGCATTGCACATGCAACTATTTATTTGCAAGCAATCTTTGTACAAAGCTTCACGTCACATCATTGCCAAATATCATCATTCCCTGCAGAATACACACAACAAATACTTAGAACAACAAGTGCACACAGCTTGCCACAGAAGTACTTTATTATGTTAATGTAACACCTTGCATTTTACTATGTCACCTGACATCATCACATACCTATTTAAAGGACGCACATTACCTGCTCATTCACAGCTACTCATTTCAAAATGTTGCGAATGTTTAGGAGACGCAGGAACATTCTTTTCTATGACATGCTTGCTGATCAAGAGAATGATATAGGGCAAGGTAGGGACACACCGAGGGACAGTGACAGTGACGCGGATACGACAGGGACAGGGAGAGGGACAGGCCGAGGGACAGGTAGAGGGACAGGAGATCAGAGGAGAAGACAGAGGAGACAACTTGTGCCTCGTCCGCGTCTGTACAGGGAGAGAACCCTGTTAGATGGGATGAGTGAGGAGGAGATTGTAAGTCGCTATCGTTTGAGTTCAGCAGCAATCTTAGCTCTTTATGAGGAGATAAGGGGGGATTTAGATTTTTTCACAGCCAGAGGTCGTGCAGTCCCTGGGCTTGTTAAAATGCTGTGCTCATTACATTATCTTGCTTCCGCGTCATACCAGACAACTGTGGGCATAGTGGGCGGGGTCTCGCAATCTACATTCTCGCGGGCCTTGACCCAGTTTCTCTATGCACTCAATAGACGCGCTAGGAATTATATTCATTTTCCTACAGAGGCAACAGAGTGGCTGGAAGTCAGGACTGGCTTTTATAATATAGCAGGGATACCATCTGTGCTGGGTGCAATCGATTGCACACATGTTGCTTTGATTGCACCTAGTCAGAGTGAGCATGTGTACCGCAATCGGAAGCACTACCATTCACTCAATGTACAGGTGGTATGTGATGCCACGATGAGGATAATGCATGTGGTACCCAAGTTCCCTGGTTCCAGTCACGATTCCTCTATCCTGAGGAACTCTTCAGTCTTCCATGCGTTCGAAGAGGGACATTTTGAACCTGGTTGGCTGCTGGGTGAGTACACATTTACATGTTCTAACACAAAACACATGTTGATTTAGGAATGTTGGCATTGTACAATTTGATCACTAATGTCAGCTTATGTGTGCTCCATTCATTATAGGTGACTCAGGATACGGAATTAGGCCGTGGCTCTTGACTCCGGTGCTAAACCCTCAAACTGAAGCAGAGGACAGGTACAATGCAGCCCATATATCTACAAGATCTGTTATAGAGAGGACATTTGGCCTACTCAAGACCAGGTTTAGGTGTCTGGACAGAACTGGTGGGGCTCTTCTATACAAGCCTCAAAAAGTGTCTGATATTATCCTTGCCTGTTGCATTTTGCACAATGTTGCACTCAGGCACAATGTACAGTCAGACCTAGCTGAGGCTTTGGTAGACGAGCATCCCACCCATGTAGCTGCTGAAAATGAACAAACAGCCAGTGGTGGCCAGACACGACAGAATCTCATCAATTCATTTTTTTCTTGTAAGTACAAACTCATATGTTCCTAGTACTACTTTTATAGTTTTATTATGTTATATTAACAATAATGTTTCTTTATATAACCTTCTGTTAGGACACAGATGAATATGGGTTGCACACCTTTCTTTTCTCTGCTGTGTGCACAAAGGGATGTGGCACCGGTATGTTATTGTTGCACAGGTTATATAATCCCTCTTCAATTGTACTTTAGTTGTGTGTATGTGAATACAACTTGGGTAACAAAGCAATAATATTTTAGCATTGTGTTATTCCTTATGCTAAGACAAAACACATATTATGCCCATAATCATTCATGCTTCTAGTATGCTTACATACAATGTTATTGGTGCAGTGTAACATGTACATCCAGATGATGTGTACACCAGGCTGATTTACATTTTGAATGTCATTAAATATACATGGTGTTGCACATTTAACACCAAATACACACTTTGATGTGTTCTTTACGGTACTGAAGATGGCATGTCAATGTTTGCAATTTATATATTGTTCCTTTGCATTATAGGTATATTTGCAGTATGACTGATCATGGTATGTATATTTGCTGACATCTCTCATAAGATGTGGCTACCTCAATCTTCCTATAATTATTGGAACTAAAAACCCAACATATTGGTTTAAACACAAATGTTACATATATGTACTTTCTGTATCATGTATATGCATTTAGCTACTCTTGAGCTTTCATGTGCATTGTATTACAAAATGATTACTCACATTTCATCACATTTTATGTATGTTTCCTTATAATTTCCATTAATGTAATATAGAGGTGGTTGGAGAAAAGGGGATAACTGTACTTATTTGTTTACTTACGGGAGCACATTCATCACTAGCATAGACACACTTTTTAAGACAACTGTTTGTGTCTCTATCAATTGGTGTAGGATCCATGTATAACACCGACAAATGATAACACCAGCTTTATTATGGTAGCTTATATCATCATATTGACTATACTATGTATTTCTAAACGATTAATAAACACAGTAAACTATAGTTAGTTAGGTTAATGAAATATACACAGAAACGTACTTCATAACATGATGGTGATGTCATATTCAGAACATCATGCATTGGAGGGGACCATAACATCTGGCCAGTAACATTATTTGCTACAGTCCCAAAACATTTTATCTACATACCCATGTAACAAGAGATTTTAAAAATAAATGGCTACTTGGTTGTAAGTGTCCTTTACATTGGGAGAAGGAGTGGCTCACTGAGTAAAGACACACACTGGCACTGATAGTGTGAAGCAGGGGAGTCTGGTTCAATTCCCGGTGTGGGCTCCTTGTGACCTTGGCCAAGTCACTTTATCTCCCTGTGCCTCATGCGGCAAAAAAACATTTGTACGTTCCACGGGCCAGGGACCTCAGGCTGAAACATGTGTCTGTAAATCGCTGCGTACAACTAGCAGCCCTATACATGAACATGCTCATATTATTATTATTATTGTTACATAGTTTCGACAGTCATACGTTCCATTACATATTAGAATACACAAATGTGTTAGCAGAGTGGGAATGGTTGTTATATATAAAACACACCATGTCATAAAATGTTAGTAGTCATTAAAGAACACTCAATAAAAATTCATGAAGCACTATTTTGCAACATCATTATGTTAATTAAGTGCTTATGCAATATAGGCATAAGGGTATCACATTTTTAATTGTTTGTTAATAAGCGCTGCAAGCAATATAAAATTAGTTCCATATGTAGTATAGTAGTCGGTGGCTCCTCCTCACAATCATCTCATATAAAGGTAGACTCTTCTGAAATCATACATTGATCCGATTGTATCTTCCCCGACATCTCTGAAATACAGCAAACACATGATGGTCAAAGATGGCACCTTACTAGATATGCATCCGTGACAACGCGTTACGCAGCTCTATATGATTGTGTAGATACACACGTCAGTCACTTATATGTTAGAAGTAAAACTGTTCATCAGTATGTAATGTTTCTTTAAATTTGTAGCAGGCATAACTATGTATAAGAAGTGAACGTTGCCTGTATACTGAAAGATGTGCGCGCACATCTTTGTGTGCGCACGCACTTCACGCTTGGCTCCACTAACTGTTAGCGCATGCGCAAAACAAAGCGTACGTTGTGCGTTCAATACATGTTGAAAATACCAGTAAACATAACATCTTTATTTCAAATACAATGAAGACGAAACTACATTCGTTCTAAACGAGTACATCTGTATTCTTTTTAAACAGACGTGTTTGAACAGAAAGCACGGCCGATAACACAATGCGCAAATGCAATACGTGTGACGTCATGTTAAGCCAGCGTGAAACGCACGCTAACACTCCTCCCACTCAATTAACATTCGGCTAACGCCCAGGGTACGCCTACAAACACTGAGCCGCACGCATCACACACTGCAGTTACCGTTACTATAACAAAACATGACAGCCAATAGGCTTTGAGGCGCGCACGTCGCTTGGGGGCGGGACTTACATCACTAATCCTTTTTAAGGACGCCTTGGCCCATGACAAGGGTCCCACGTCATACGTGGTGGACCCGGTTTTCAATGTTGTAGATGTTGCATGATAACAAAACAGGTATGTGTTAGAGTAATGGAAAAATGTTGCTAATATGTTTAAAGGGATAGGAAAGTACGTATATTTATTCCGTCAGCAATGTGTACTACTCTTTCAGGT
>WSYH01010954.1:0-21914 GCA_036426205.1 Ascaphus truei
GGGCCGGATAGTCTTTGTCTTTATATTGTGGCCCAGAGGCGAATCCGAAAAATTCAAGGCCAGCGTTGACCTTCGTCGCTTTTGCTTTGCAAACCTTTGAACCTTTATGGTACTTCTTACTGCCATGTATTTTCTCAAGACCATCACTCTCAGAGATTTGGGATTTCCCCTCTGGGGCAATTATATGGTATTTAGAATGAAGCACTGATTACCTTGATGGGGTTCTCACTAACTCCGGCTGTACCCTGTGGCATTTTACCTTGTGCAGCCGGCAGGCATTAGTGTTGGGCCTCTCTTTCCTGAGGCCTACATTTTAAAGGCGGAAATACCGCTGTTAACCCCAGTGACGCATTCTCAGGGTTTGATAGTGATCCTGTTCTGTGTCATCCTAGTCAGAGACGGGGATCTTTATAGTTGCCCTTTCATAATGAGGAACCTGTTTCGTACCATGCGGGCACGGTAGAATGATTGAAGTACACAGGCTGCTTTATTCCGGATTAAACTGACGAATTTTCATCCTATCTCTGTAGGCAGCCTGTAGGATGATAGTTTGCGGCGCGTTTACGCCGATAATTTTCTCTTTCCCTCTTCCTTGGATAAGAGCTGTGCAGTGCTTCTGATTATCTAAACGCTCTTTCTCCTTTTTTCAAAACGTTAAGTTCCTCCCACGAGAGAATTCTGTTTTGTGCATATATTCGCAATCTTGTTCCAGAGCGTCCATTTTCTTTCTTCCTGGTGCTGGCTCTGAGTGTGCATCAATGCATTCTGTAGTGCTTCCTGCACTTCTAATTTTTCCTGAGTCATACTGTTTCTTTACTTTTTCTGCTTTGTCAGTCAAATCTGAATTTTCCAATTTCAGAGTCTCATTTCTTCTTGCTTTACAGTCCTCTAACTCACTCAGGGCCAATCTCATGGGTTTGCTTCACATTCCCAGCTCTGTGTTCAGACAGCCGTGGCCTCCAGGCGTGAGTTTTTGCACCTCTGTGCTGAGCGCGTGAACCTCTTGTAGAGCCTTCCGTATTTCTGTTTTAGGATAGCCATTACGGTGTTGGCCTTTTCCAGCCTAGTCGTCACCTCTTCCAGCTCACTCTCCTTAAGAGAGACTCTGTTTTCTTCAAAGCCTCGTACTCCTGTAAAGCTGGAAGTATAACACCTCTGTAATTCGGCGTTCGATTCTCCTCGCTCTTTTTCCATCCCACCATTCTCGCTCCCCTTCTGTGTCCATTCTCGCTCCTTCTCACACCAAATCCTGCCACAGGACTCTTCATAATTATGGCGGGCAGCTTGGAGTGCAGAAACCAAAGCCTCTTTAATCCTGGTTTCAAGTGATTCGCTTCCCTTTGCTCCTCCTTTTTCCTTTGCCACTGTTCCCTGACAATGTCTGCTGGTCGTGCCGTCACTCCGGTCTGCACACATCTCTCTCGGCGCCTTTCTTTGACGCATGTCCTGACAAGCGCAGTTTCAGTGGCTCGTCACTTTCCCCGTGTGACTTGAGGAACAGTTTTCTTTTTCTTCTTCTTTCTTTTTGCTTTATTAGCTCCAAGATATCATGGGTACTGGGCACACCTCACTGGTACACTTCCTCCACATCTTGCTGCACTCAAGGGCGTTGCTTTGCTTTTGCAGCTGTTTGTCTTTGAAAATTTTGGGGCACACATCTTCCAGGTGACTACTTTTATGACAGGCCCAGCATACTAAATTCAATCGGTGGGTACGACTCCCTCCAGGGCCACATACGAGTCGTCATCAATCATCATCGTATGGCCTGAAGGGACACTGTTTTTCATGATTATGTACATTACAAAACAAATACATCTTTCACGTTCGTTGCCCATTGTTGTAAACCCGCAGGGACAATTTGCTAGCTGCAATTTCACTCACTTCAGCAACTTGCATACAGCACTTGCTAGCTGCAAATTCACTCACTTCAGCAAAGGCATTAGCTTTACAAACAGCACTTGCTAGATGCAATTTTTTTTTCTTCTTCTTTTTTCACACAAAACATTTTGGTTTTCTGTTGGGTTCAGGTGCTATTGCATCCACACTTCGCACATTCTCTGTGTATGCTGAAGCACAACTGATATACACAGTGGAGACAGACTTCACTCATAGCAGCTGTCACTTAGTTCAGCTCGGCGGCCATTTACCCGAACACAAGTTATACCCTCATTTATGCAACCCACAGACTTTTTTTAGTGTCTGTCCCGCATTCCCCACCATATGTGACAAAGCCGCCCCTCTTTTGTAGCGCTGAGTCGTCTGGGTTTTCTTCCCGACACAGTCTTCTATGGTTAATTATACAAAAAACGGATCATCAAAGTATTCTGCTTAACTCAGGCTTCTGCCTGCTTTATTTTCATCCAAGTAAGATACTGCAGCTTTAACATGTGAAGGTTTAGAGGTACTCTCAATCTTTCATTTCAGCAGTACACATATTTCAGGGGTTACAATATTCCCACTCTGTTATTTCAAGAAATAAAACCAAAATCATATAAGCAAAATCCTATCCCTTTCAGGGATCTAACTACACATCAGATTATTCTCTCTAACAGCTGCTGTGCCAACTAAACTGGTTCCCCGCTTAAAACATGCTCTCTCTTTAGGGTCACAAGTACAGCACAGTCTTTTAGCAACAGCAATAACCATTTGTTTTGTCTTATCTGTTCGTGGGGTCCAGGCAAATCCTCTGGTACTGTGATACGTGAGGGGCCGTCACCCGATACTGAAACAGGGAGCAGCTTCCCCCACCTCCAGGCTCTAAGGAGAGAGGTAAATGCAAAACCTCTCTGCTCTAAGTACCTGTGCATGTGTATTAGAAGCAGGTGAGGGCAGAACTAGAGCCATTGTAATCTGTGGTCTGGATTTTCCATCCAGCTGCCTGAGTTAATGGGAAGCTGGGGAACGGATCATTAACTATTCTCCTGCACTTTCTGCTCTAAAATGGGGCAGAAAGCGGCCTAACATTTTGGAACTATGTCACAATATGTATATTATATATATTATATATATATAAATAATATATATATTTATTACATGATAATACAACACAAAAACAAAAACAAAAACAACGAAAAATCCGATTTCAAATAAAATCTAAAACAAGTCAACCTCGTGTTTGATAAACCCATTTATTCCCTCCTTTCTCATTTTGGCAGATGATTCCTCTCTCCTATCTGTTCACACTACTCTTGGTTGCCAATGAACGCTAACCTGGCCGCCAGAGAATAAGTTCAATGTTAACCTTGTTCAGTGGTTATATATGAGAGTTGCTTCATCCTCATAACCTTCCCACATTCCTCGATTCCCATGTCCCTAGTGGGTGCATCAGTTTTTTTCCAGTGGTAGCGAAGTACATCTCGCTGCATGCAGCTATGATTTAATAGATTTTTCCTAATTTCTAGTGCCCCTTGATCCCTTCTTCCCTATTTAACAATAAATCCCAGATCTTTTGGGATTCTAACCTTGGGTGATATAAAAAATCTGCTCCACTGTCCTATTCCAAAACACTTAATTTTCTTACACTTCCACCATATATGAAGCTTGTACCCCACCTCCCCACACCCCCTCCACGCACTTATCAGACGTTCCTGGATGCATTCGTTCATTTTTTGTGGTGTTATAATACCACCTATACAGGCATACCCCGGTTTAAGACACTCACTTTAAGTCACACTCGCTAGTAAGTACATATGCCCATGGCAAAACGGCAGCTCACGCATGCGCCTGTCAGCCGTCCTGCACAGTAATACCCGCTCCCTACCTATACCGAAGCTGTGCGCAAGCGTGGGACTATAGAGCCTGTTACAATGCATTATTTACATCAGTTATGCACTAATTGACGATGCTGTACAGTACATGCATCGATAGTGGTGGGAAAAGGAGTGCTTCACTTTAAGTACATTTTTCACTTTACATACATGCTCCGGTCCCATTGCGTACGTTATGCGGGGTATGCCTTACTTATCTTATATGCATTTTCCATGATATTCGTTGACATCGGGGAAGAGCTGGCATTACTCCACATTTGGGTCCTTCGAGTGCAGAGTATTCCTTACCCAATTCCTTTCCCCACGCTAATACAATCCTGTCTAGATTCCAGCTTTAATTTCCAAAATTGTTCTGTAGATATACTGATATTTTGTTTCCCCCTTCACCCAATAATACCAGCATCGTTTCAAAAGAAATTCACCTCCTTAACGTGTTTTTTTTAAAATTTTTTGGGGTGTTCATATAGTTAAAAATGTGCTATATTGCCATCTTTCCCCTTCTTTAAAATCAAACTGATCCTGAAAAATATTTAAAACTCGTAATTTCTCCCATAATCCATCACAGTCTCCTAGTCTAATTAGACCACTTGGCTCCACTTTTTTAATATTCCAGAGTCCAAACCCTGGGGGAAAGTCGGAGTTCCCATATATTGGAGAGTGAGAGGGGTGGGAACGTACAACTCTCTCATCTTTGATATTTCATCCCATTGCGCATAGAGCTGCACCATAGTAGGGTGTTCATAAAGATCTTTAGGTCGATCTATCTTCCTGAGCCACGAACCTTATTTGCGTCTATGTTTTTCCAGTAATTGTTTTCAATTTCCACCCAATGTTTATTTTTAGACAATGATACCTTCAAAAGAGCTTCACGCACTGTGTAGCAAGATATTGTTGATATTCGGCCAGATCAGTCCACCTTGCGATTTATGCCTTTGCAGTGTTTTATATTAGTCCTTGGCTTTTTAAATTCTCAAATAATTTATTAATTTTACTTTGGAGGTGTGGCAATATACTGCTTAGGGACTCACACGGGGATCGTCTGGAACAGATACATAAGAAAGTCCCCCTATTTTAATGGTTCCAACATTATCGGCGTAAGGGGATTTTACTTCAGTACGGCGGAACAGAGGGAAACACTCAAGTTTGTAATTGCTGTACTTTAGACATGTTTGGCAGGAAATTCCTGCGAGGTGAGCAATGCTATTTGACTAGGACTTTCTAAGCCACCCCGCGTGTTTGTTTGGTTCCCCATGTCTGGAAAGTCCGTAGTTTGAAAGCATTAGCCGACTAAAGTGTGGAAGTGGGGAGGGTAATTCAGTATCCCCATCTTAGCAATGGCCCAGCTCAGACAAAATGTCGCCAGGTAAGGGGGCTTGGTCTGTGTTGCTAAGCGGCAAAGGTGTGAGGTTCGCGCATGCCCTTAGCAAACTGAGCAAGCCCTCTGCAGTTTTGCCCAATAGGGGCAACCCTGGGAAAGTTAGGAATATTATCCCACGAACGAGTTGACTGCAGAGGTTTACAGATAGGTATTTTAACGCATAAAAATCCCTGCAGACCGATCGGGAGTCAGATTCTTCTAAGCTGGATTTTAAACTTTGCAACATCGTAACCCAGTCAAGAGTTTGTAAAACTAAGGAATCCAAACCATACATTTCAATTTATTTTATATCTCTCTGCTTGCTCATTCAAAAGATCCGGGTATTTTGGTGTTAAAAGCATTGGTCTCCCATGACATCGATCCTTATGGAGCTCAACAGCCATTTGTTTTTTCCCCAGTCAGGAAGAGAGATGGAAGACAGGGCACACGATTGGAAAAATGACATATTTATTTAAGCTAACACGACTGTTCGACCACAATGGTCTTTATCAGTGCAAAAATGTGTTTAATGAAAAATTCACAAATGATCCCTTAAATAGCAGCACCCACAATCCCACAATGCCTCACTGAAAAAAAATCAACCTTGATTAACCATATGTGTATGGCTGCCAGTCTTGACATAAGGTAAGCCACTCCTCTCTTATTATCATAATTTTCTGCAATAACTAATGGACAGTCCTGACTCCAAAAAGTCATTGATCCGTATCTCCCACGTGTCTTCTCCTGGAAAGCATATGCTGCGTTCACGATTCCCCCGCTCTGCGAGTGTAGAATATGAAGCTCCTGCAACGCATCCCCTGCGTTGCGCCCACGACCTCATTGCGTAGCGTGTTCATGCGTACTAGTCCCACGCGACTCACGATGCATCACTACTCCGATTGCTGGATCTCTGCTACGCCCTCAGCGCGGCGTCATGTAACCCTGGCAACCGGATAGTACTTTCCATTTCGTCCAGTCTCAACACCGCCGAGTAGATCGTGTCTGTATGTAAATGGTCCGTACACATAGAACAAAAGATAAGAGGACTGTGTAAACAAAGGTTGTAGAACCGTGATGTCCCCAGATGTTAAAAGCTAAGTGATCAAGTGCACACAATAAAAATAGGGTCTGGATCTACCAAAATTGATATATAGAAAAAACGGTAGAATCTGCAGCACTTACATGGCAGTGACAGCAACATTTACCAGTGTGGCAAAAAACGGAAAAATAATGCAAAGTTTACCTCTCTTCTATAAAGCAGCTAAGAGATAGAATCATTTAACCCGTTAGGGTATACGTACAAGGTGTGATGCCCATAAGCCTCACTTTGTAGAAGTAGGATATCCTTACTTTCCCCTGCTCTGCGCTTTTTAACATGCTCTATAATCCCATTACCCCTCAGGATGATAACGTATGATTGAAATCGAACAATGTTTTATAAGCAAATATATTCATCCATGGTGCTAAAGACTGTATACAGGACATAATGTATATATGATATTATTCCTTTGTTGTTACCTTGTATTTAATTATCTTGATTAGGGTAGGTGTGTGATGTGGATCTCCGGTTGGTAAACCAGCATAAGCGGCACTCAATAAATCCAGGACAAATTTCTATATGTCAACCCCAATTGAATACCCAAAAACCTTTAAGGAACATAATAACCATGTAGCAAGCAAAACTCACAGGTCTGCTGCGCGTCCATGTGTAATCCAGGTTCCAGCAATTTTGGAGTGCCTCCGTCCTTAGGGTTAGATTGCAATAGAAGAGAGAAATGGCAGAGCACAACGGAAATCCCAAAAAGTTAGAAGGAAAGTGCGTTATCCATAAAATATTTAATGGTCAAGAAGGAGAAAAATGCAAGCCTTATAAAGTGCTGTGTGTAGCACGAAACATGTTGGTAGAGTATGCCTTGCTATTTTTTTCATTCTTGACCATTAAAACATGTTTATGGATACGCACTTTCCTCCTACTTTTTTTATATTTCCGGTTGTGCTCTGCCATTTCTCTCTTCTATTGCAATGTTTTATAAGGGCAGTATCTTCGGCATGTACAGTAGTCTTGATTTTAACTCTTATGCCTATAAAAAGCGTTTTTTGAGCATTCTGGAACTTTTGCCATCTATGCAGAGCCCACAGGGAATTTAATCATATACTGTATATGATATTGCTGAGTAGTACATATAATGCGATCCTTGATGTATATATTTACCACTCCTAGGGTGGTGAAACTTGTCCCCTAGGGTTGAGACTATTGCAAACGCTGCAACCATAGAATTTAAAACAAACCGGCTTTGTGTTTTTGCCATGAAATGTGGGGTTCTGTATATATGGGATTTCAGCTTTGATTAAAACCTCCTTGATGTTTTCCCCCACTCTTGTACGCAAATACTTGGAATTCTTGCAAATGTACCAAGACTATCATCCTTTTGTAAGATTCTCCAGTATTTTTTAACTGTGTTTTTTAATAAAACTGCTAGCTGTGGTGAATATACTCACAAACGTCATCCGTTCAACTCACAATGAATGTAAGTCTGTCTCTGGGTTCATGTTAAATGCTTCATTAACTTCTGCTTTATGTAGGCGCCCCCGCTCCACAAATCTCGCCTCATGTCCTGTATGTTTCTTTTAATTTATTTTTCTCTGTCCACAATACGAGTGGCCCAATTTTGGGGGGAAAACAGTAACATATGCTTTAACCATTCAGAATGGAAGCTAGTCGCATGCAAAATGGAATTCCTATCGGTGGGTTTTCTATATAAATCTGTATGTAAAACTCCACCTTCATATGTCAACAACACTTCCCGATATGAAATCTGAGGTTTGCTCTCAACTATTAGTGACAGCGTGTTGTTGTCTCAAAGAGCCCCCTAGGGTGTTCAAAGAATTTTATCAATTCATGCTGAGGTACCATTTCAAAAGAAGAACAGATTGTCGATGTATCTGCAATAAAAAGTATTTTTATCAAAGAATGATATTGGGAAGATAAATTTTTCCTCAAAATCAGTCTATAAAGGTTAGCGTAGGATGGTGCCATGCTACTTACTCATCGCAGTCCCCCGCTGTCTTGTAAGTAAATTTGAAATAGTTCTGTGTAAAGTTTAAAATGTTAGAAGGCCATTAAGTAATCTACAGTCGATCAGTCTTATGCGATGATGCCAATTTTGAAGAATTACATTTGGCCATCCTCATCAGTATGACCGTATACAAATTTGATACATCTAATGTTACCATGATAATAGACTTCCCTCAATGGGGACCGACCTGAATTTTGTTAAGAATCGAAACTGTCACGAATATATGACCTACCCTTCAACACAAGGGCGTGCAGGAAGGTGTCAACATATATTGCTACATTTGGCGATGAACATGTAGTCAGAAATTATGGGTCTCCCCTGGGGGGGTTATGTAAACCTTTATGAATTTTGGGTAGAAGGTATAATACTGTCCGTCTAGAGCCTTTCATTGTAAGAAGTTAACAGTATCTCATTATGTCATAGGTTATTTAACACAAAACTGTAAAATCTCCTAATTTCCGTTGATATTTAAGTGTAGGATCGTGATCCAACTTCACTACATTCCTGATTGTTTCACTTGCCTTGTCGTCCGTCATTTTATATTGACTAGTAATTCTTGCACAACAAGAGCTCCACCTTTGGTCCTGCCTTCTGAAAATAATATCTTTATTGGTCTCCGCAAATTTTTTTTAAGGACAGCCTTCTCTGCTCGTGTGATGTTAAAGTGAGAATGGTTTTCCCTCTTAAATAACCTTTTATTTCGCTCTTAACTAAACGCATAAACAACATGACACCTGCATTCTATAGGTGCTAGAATCGGGAACTTCAGTTTGCAAGGAAAAAAACTTTTTGGTGTTTTTTTTTTGTTTTTGTTGTTTTTTTGTGTTTTTTTTTATGTTTTTTTTTGTTTTTTGGTTTTTTTTTTTTTTGTTGTTTTTTTTTTTGTTAGTAACGCGAAAAGAACGACCGAGTACGAGTGCGCCCCCCCCCCCCCCGCCGCGCCCCCCCCCCACCCCCCCCCCACCGGCCCCCCCCCCCCCCGCCCGCCCCGAAGCCCCCCCACCCCCCGGCCCCCCCGCCACCCCCCGGCCCCCGCCCCCCACCCCCCCTGCCCGTGCCGCCACCCCACAACCCCCCCCCACCCCCCCACCCGCCCCCCCCCCCCCCCCCCCCCACCCCGTGGATGGCACCCGCCGCCCCTGCCCCAACTCCCAGCCCCTCCCTGCCCCCCCCCAGTCCGCCACCCGCCACCACCCCCCCCGCGCCCGCCGCCCTCAGGACCCCCCGCCCCCCCACCCCCAAGGCTACCCCCCCGACCACACCCCCCCGCGCCCCGCTCCCACCTCCCCCGCCCCATCCCCTGCCCCCCCGCCAGGCGACCCCCCGGTAAGTCCCCCCGCCCGCCCTCCCCCCGCCCCTCCCCCCCCCCAGCCATCCCCCGCGCCCCCCTCACCCGCCCGCCACCCCCCCCCCCCCCCCCGCCCCCCCCTCACCCCCCCCCCCCCCGCCCCCCCGCCCCTCCCCCCACCCCCGCCCGCGCACCCTCCCCGCACCCCCCCCCCCCACCCATCCCACCCCTAAGACCCCGCCCCTCCCCCCCCCCCGCCCCCCGCCCCCCCCCCGAGCGAGCCCCTTCTGCCGCCCCCCCCCCCCACCGCCCCGACCGCCCCCCCGCCCGGCGGCGCCCCCCAAATCGCCCACCCCCCCGCCCCTCCACCCCACCCCGCGCACCGCTACCCCCCTCCCCCCCCCCCCCCCCCCCCCCCCGCTCCCCCCCCCTCCCCCCCCTCGCCCCGCGGCCCCCGCCCCCCCGCCCCCCCACAGCCCACCCCGCCGCCCCGCGTGCTCCCCGCCCCCCCCCGGCGCACCCCACCCCCCTCCCTCCGGCCCCAGCCCCCCCCCCCCCCCCCCCCTGCCCCCCCACACGCACCCACCCCCCCCCCCCACCCCAGCTCCGGCACGGCCCCCCCCCCCCCCCGACCCCCCACCCCCGCCCCCCCCCCCCGGCCCCACCCCCCCACCCCTACGCGCCGCCTCACCCCCCCCCCGCCCCACCCGGCCCCACCCCCGCCGCGCCCGCCCCCCCCCCCTCGCCGTGTAGTTGTTTTTTGTTTGTTGTTTTGTGGTTTTTTTCTTGCTTGTTTGGGTTAGTTTTGTCTTTCCGGATATTGTTTCTGGTTTGCTGGGCCCCTGGCGTCAATCTGATCATTGGGTTTTGCTGGCAAAAAAAAGGATTAGAGATGAGAATTTTCTTTCAAATTAAAAAAGTTAAAAAAACCTCTAATTCAAAGGGATCAGGTCTTGTAGTCGGGATGAAAAAGGGACTTTGACAAATGTAAGATCATTCTCCATATCTGACCAATGATAATAATAGATTCACAATGAGATTGTGCTTATCCTCAAATTTGTCTTGGGCTATACTGGTGGTGTTCGCGATGTTCTGCCCCCTCCTGGTTCTTTTGTCTTTTTTCACGAAGCTAAGACCATGCATGGCAGCCTACATATCCCAATTACCTGCGGGTTGGGCCATAACTCCATTGTAGCATGGCAACTGAACTAAACCTAACCGCAACTGCACTTATCCAATTAACCTGCGGTTTGGTCCGGGGACTCATTGTAGCAATGCAGACGGAACTAACCTAACCGCAACCACACTTATCCAAGGACCTTAATACAATGATGTGGTATTTGTTTTGCACCCGCTGAACTAAGCCATTAACGGTGACCTGCAGTCATTCCATGTACTTAATTTATGGCCTTGTGGATCCCTATCCCTATCAAACCCACAGACACATTCCTAATAAATGCATTTACCGGCTCTCCACCAGCAGTTGGGCTGCAAGCTTACACTTCCAACTACATATTCTTCAGGGGCACCCAGCCAGGCATAATAACCTTTTATTTACTGGGCCTGGGTACCCCTCATCGTCACATTATGTTTACGCAAATTTGTCTTGGGCGTATTACTGGTGGTGTTCGCGGATGTTCTCCCCCCTCCGAGGCCTTTTTGTGGTGCGCCTTTTTTCTTATTGACACAGTCGGTCCCTTGCCTCTATCTAAAAAAAAGAGGGTTGATGTCGCCGGGAGTTTGTGGTAGTCACTTCAGCGGAGTGGACCCGTGTCAGGTCACGTGTCTGCACCGTGGGCTTTTTTTCCCGTGTGCTAGCTGTGTTGAAAGTTAGGGCGTCTTCCGGGTTTTAGGTCCAATGGTAAACAGTGTTACCTCTGTAATCCTCACTCTACTCTTCTTTGTAAAAGTTCTTTCTGCTTTTTAAACTATTAAATCATCCTGGATTTTTGTCAGTTTTTGTGTTTAGTTCATCTAATATTTTACAGTTACTTCACTGCTGAGATCTGGTTCAATGACAATTCTATTTTAGAATGTCATTCCTGCGATATTTAAACAACTGTTTTTTAACCTACTTCTTCTATTACTAAGAGGGATCAAATCAAATAGATGCTCTATTTAGAAATTTTGCACCAATTGTCACAAAAAAACTTGTTTTCACTTCCCATTGTCATTAGCTACAACTAACAACAACACTTCTTGATTCAAAAACCCCCCCAGGATTAACTTTTGTTTTAGTATTCTGTTAGTGTGTTACCATGGGAATATAACTCAATCTCTTTTTTCTTCTCTTCGGCCTTTCTAAATTCCTAAGTGATCGTTTGCCTATCAGGCCCAAATGCCTCCTCTGTGGTAGATTTGAATAACATACTGATTAAGCTGCAGTTCAGTCCTTTTTTTTTTTTTTTTTACATTTAATTTTTTTACTTCAATAGTTTTATGTGTCAAATCCTAATTAGCTAAGAACATTTATCTGCAGTATCGTTTTCCATGTATGATAGGGCCGAAATTTGGTGACATATTAAAAGCTGGGATTTGTTTATAATTATGCTTACTGGCAGGTGGAATCTCATGAATCCTTCATGATCATTCCTGCACTAACAAGTGCTAGAGGGAGGCAGTGCTGACAAAGGGTGTGCCAGGCTTGTGACAGGACATGAGGGCAGTGCCTTAGCAAATGCTGGTAAAATAGAATACAAGCAAATTGGTCTTCAAAGTTGTTTTTTTAAAACGAGAAAATGCTAAAAGTATTTTTCTTACTACAGACTGATTTATTAAAAAAAAAAACACATGCAGGCTATGACGAACTGCATGCTGTTAAAATCCCGTCGTCATTACAGATTTAGATTTCTGCACTATTTATTCTTTATTTATTTCTAAAAATGTTTTACCAGGAAGTAATACATTGAGTTACCTCTCGTTTTCAAGTATTTCCTTGGCAGAGTTAAAAATGAAAATAATCATGGTTCAAATATAAGTTACATAAATGAACATATATACCAACTCGCATGCACAGTTAAGAAGATCTACATTGCGATAATAAAATTTCCACCCTCTAGAAACTATTCCCACTTTGTTCAGTAACCAGCAAGTTCTTGGTCCCAAGTCTTGGGTCGCCCCCTAATGAATTTTAATTCAAATTTTAAGTTCCTTCTACCAATTAAAGAATAATAGTTACTTATTCTCTTCTGAATAAGTTCCACATTGCCCAATATTTGGTCCAGTGCCCAATTGGCTACATGCACTGCAAAGTGAGATTCTCCCCAACTTCAATTTGATCACAATAATCTCTCTTGGTGAGTGTAACAGAGGTGGAACTAGAGGGGCAGGGAGGGCGAGCATGGTCTCTGCCCAGGGAGTAGTTAGACCAATGGACAAATTAACAAGACCTTCCATATATTATAAACACAAAATAGCCACTGAGAGCAAGATAGCAAGAAATATCCAAACGAGGACTGCCTGTATATATATATACTCGCTTAGAGACCCGGCGTTGCCCGGGATGTAATGTTCCCCTGCCCTCTCTTCTCTTCTCTCTCCTCCCCCTCTCTCTCCTCTCTCCCTTTTCCTTCTCTCTCCCCCCTCCCTCTCTTCCCCCCTTCCCTGTCTGTTTCCCTCCTCCCCCCACTCTCTCTCCCCCCATCATTCCCTTTCACCCCGCCTATCTCTCCCCTGTCCCCCCGTCTCTGTTTGTTTGTCCCCCCCCCCCCGTTCCAATCAATCCCGCTCACCCCACCCCCCTTTACAGGTCCGGCGGTCCCTCCCCCCCATTTCCGGTCCGGTCCCCCGACCCTTTTCCAGCTTCCGTTCCCCCCTCCTTTACACTTCATGCAGTGTGGTGTGTGTTTGTGTTCCCTGTCCCCCCTGCCCCCCCCCCTCTGCTTTTTTCCATCTGCGTTTTTCCTACTCCCCCCCCCTCTGCTTTTTCCTCTGCCCTGTCGCGAAGGGGGGGGGGGGGGTGAGGGGTGGTTGTTGATACCTGCTCACGCTCCCGGCTTCCCGGCCTGGCCGCTGGTCTGGGCGGGGGGTCGATACCTGCTGGCGCCACCTCAGCCATGGGGGTGGGGGGGTTGTGGGGTGGTGATAGCTGGTGGGGGGGGGATGTGTGCGGTGGTAATAGCTGCTGGCGCCACCCGGCTTCCCGACCCGGCCGCGGGGGGGAGGGGGATGATCAGGTACCTGGCTGCTGGTGCTCCCAGCAGCGGCCACCACGTGTGAGAGGCGGCGGCGTCGGTTACTCGGCGGTAGGCGGCGAGAGGTGAGGTGGAGGTGGAGGAGGGGGGGCGTTGGAGGTGAGGCTGTGACGCCGAGGAGCGGGCGCCGCTGGCCCCATGGTTCAGAGGCTGGGGTTTGCTGTGGGGGGGATGTGGGGAGAGGTGAGGCTGGGGCACCACTGGCCGTGGGTAGCGGTGCAGAGGCTGGGGTTTGCTGTGGGTATGTGGGGGGGCTGTGGAGAGGGGGAGAGGTGGTGGCGGCACCAAGGAGCGGGCAGCGTTGGTAACTGTGTCAGCGGCGGGTGAGTGTGACCAATGAGGCGTGTGGGGCGGGGCTGGTCCACGGACCAATCTGATTGGCCAGAGGGTGAGTGACAGACCAACTGACCAATCAGATTGGCCTTATCAGATTGGCCTTTGGGACAGACATACAACGTTTTGAAAAATATAGATATAGATATATATATATATCTTATACTATATTAGTGAAAGCACTGTATGCCTGCCTGCCTGCATGCATGCATGCCTGCCTGCCTGCCTGCCTGCCTGGATGTCCGGTGTCCCTAGGGGAAATCTCATTGGTCCCTTGGGCCGCCCCCGCACACCTCTCATTGGCCTGAGGCGGAGTGACGGCCAAAGGACACACACACACAGGGACACACACACAGGGACACACACACACACAGGGACACACACACAGGGACACACACACAGGGACACACACACAGGGACACACACACACACAGGGACACACACTCTCCCCCGTCAGTTGGACCGCAGCTCACCTTCCACACCCCCCCCCCCCTCCTCTCCCGGTGCCCCTCCTCTCCCGGTGCCCCTCACTCTCTCCCCCCTCCCCACCTCACCCAAATCCCTCCCACTCCGCAACACCCCCAGCCTCAGCCATCACCGCTCACACCGGCCCTGCGTAGTACAGCGCGCCCTGCTGCTCAGAGCAGCAAACTGCCATGCCGCTTGCCTCCCCCTCCTGCTCGGCGGCCTCCTCCTGCTCTCGCCCCCTCACGTGCCCCTACCGAGATGGGAAGCCGCGGTGGCGGACTCCCCATCAGCGTGCTGCTGCTACCGGAGGAGAGGGGAACGCGCGGGATGCGCTCCCCCATCAAACGTGTGACGCTACCGGAGAGGGAGAGCGCGGGCGCAGGACTGCCCCATCACGTGTTACGCTACCACGGAGAGGGGAAGCTGCGCTGCGGGACTGCCTCCATCACTGCGCCGCTAACCCGAAAGAAGAGTGGAATCGCGGTGCCGGGGCCTCCTGCTCTCGCCGGCAAAACCTCACGCGCTGCTACCGGAGAGTGAAGCGCGGTGCCGTGACTCCCCATCACGTTTTACGCTAACCGGTAGCGAACGCGGCGCGTGGACTCCCCAACTTCGGGCCCGCTACCGGCAGAGTGGGAGCGCTTCCGGGCCTCTGCTCTCCCCATCACGTGCCCGCAAAACCGGAGAGGGAAGCAGCGGGCCGTGGTCCTCCTGCTCTCCCCCATCACGTGGCGCCGCTACCGGAGATGGGGAACGCGGCGCGTGTACTCCCTGCCCCTTACTCTTGCCCCCCCCCCCCCCAGCTTCCCGAACTCACCTCCTGCCCAGCCATCATGCCACGGGGTCATGGTGTAAGTCCCACCCGTCTCCCCCACTACGCACTGTCACCATCACCCACACACCCACCCAGTCACTTTCACACCCACTCTCAGTTTCCACCCACCCACCTCAGTCCACCCACGCCACTCAGTCCACCCACCCACCCCACTCATTCTCAGTCCACCCCCCCACTCAGTCACCCACCCCCTCTCCATCAGTCACCCCTCCCTTAAGTCCACCCCGCCACTCACTTAGTCACCCACCCACTCACTCAGTCACCCCACCCACTCACTCGTACCCACCCACTCACTCAGTCACCCACCCACACACCCCCACCCATTCACCCACTCAGTCACCCACCCACCCACCCACCCCGTCACCCCCCCGAGTCACTTTCACCCAGTCACCCATTCACTTCACGCCCAGTCACACCACCCACTCAGTCCCCCCCACTCATTCAACCCAGTCCCCACCCATTCAGTACCCAGTCGACACATGTCAGTTCACATCAGCCACGTCCCCCACATTCAGTGCTCAGTCCACCCCTCACCCCACCCACTCATCACTCGACTCAGTCCCCACCACTCCAGTCACCCAGTCCCACCCACCATTCAGTCAGTCAAGTACCCCCCCCCCACCCAGTCACACCCACTCACCCACCCAGGCCCAGTCACCCACTCACCACACCCAGTCAGTCACCCACTCACCCACCCAGTCCAGTCACCCACTCACCCACCCAGTCTACCGCCAACAGTCCCCCACCCACCACTTCACCCGACCCAGCAGCACTCACGTCACCCACCCCAGTCAGTCCCCACTCAGCCACCAGTCAGGTCACCCAACTCACCACCCCAGCAGTAACCCACAACTCACAACAGTCAGTCACCCCTCACCCACCCACCCAGTCAGTCACTCCCCACCCATTCAGTCTCCCTCACCCGAGACCCAACCCACAACACCCAACCCAACCCCACCCAAGCACCCCACCGAATCCCCACTACCCGTCACCCACCGACCCACGTCAAACCGACCAAAGTCACCCACCCCACCGTACCCAAAAGCACATAGCCCAACCGACCCAAGTCCACACCCCCAACCGACCCAAAGTCAAACCGACCCCAAAGTCACCCACCCCCGACCCAAGTTCCACCCACCCCCGACCCAAAGTCACAACCACGACCACAAAGTTCACCCACCCACTCAGTCCAAGTGTACTACACCCACCCCATTCCCCCCACACTCGTCAACTCAGTCACCCACCTAGCTGTCAATGGGGGGGGGGGGGAAGCCTAACCCTGTCGTACGCCCCCCCAAAATTACATCCCGGGCAACGCCGGGTCTCTCAGCTAGTATATATATATAATACACCAACAACCCCTAACATACAGTACATATATGTAATTTTGGGGATGCACAGCAATGATACTAGAGGCTGGCGGTGGCCCCCGGGTGTTCCCCGCAGGTGTCCCCGCGGGCTTGCAGTACCAATTCTGTGCCACCCCCCCAAATTAAAAAACACATACATACTTATAAATAAATACACCCCCCCTCCCCCGCCCCTAACACATACAGTATAGTAATGGCCAAAATTACTATTATCCACATATGGATAATAGTGCATTTGCCCATTTAAAATTCATAAAGCAGAATAAATACAATAAATACATATTGCACTCACCCTTGCCCGGCTACCACGATGAAGGCCATCCTCATGTTCATCACTGTCCATGTCCCCCTCCGATGCTGCAAAACATACACAAGAATAAAAAGAGCCAATGTAATGTCCCCTAACCCCTTAAATCACCTTAGCGGTTATTAACCAATATAGTAATAAAGGGGTTAACCCACCCTCACCCACCACTCACCGGGAAGCCTAAACACCCTCACCCACTACCCACTCGGGAGGCCTACCAACCCTGGCTTGGGGATAATACCCCCTTCTCCCACCCCCGAAACCCACAATAAACATCACTATATTTAATAAACAATACATAACCCACCCACCCGCTTGCCTCCCATAAATACATGATTTATTCTTTTACATACAGGGTTAATACCCCAAGCCCACGAGAGTCCCCGGTGGTCCTGGCGGGTGTCCACAGTGTACAAGTATTCCAGGGTCTGGAGGCATACAGGTTGTCTCCGCCAGGCGCCGTGGGCATCCAGGTGGTCCCCGCGGGTCACCGTGGGCCACAAATGGGGTCTCCACGGGCTGGCCCGTGGGTGTCTGGGTGTCCCTGGGTCAGCCCCACAGGTGTCTGAGGGTCCTCGGGTGGTCCCCACGGGGGTCTGGGGCCCTCAGGTGGTCCCTGCAGGCCCCCAGCTCCATCTGTGGGGCTCCTGGTTCTTCCCTGCAGGTGTCCCCCGTGGGTCCGCAGCCTGGTACCCGTGGGCATCTGGGGGAGTCCTCAGGTGGTCTCCAGAGGTCCCCGCAGACCTAAGGAACCAACCCTGTATGTAAAAAAATAAACCTGTCCTATACATTTAAATAAATAAATACCCCCCCCCCCACAAACACATACAGTACAGTGAATATATAAAAGAATACGAGTCACTTCTCCGGCGTCAGATGGTAACAGCAGTTGGTCGGCATGCACGCACAATACTAAGGGGAAGTGACACATAGTCATGAAACGCATAGGGAGGAGGAGCTTAGTATTGTGCGTGCATGCCGACCAACTGCTGTTACCATCTGACTCTGGAGAAGTGACCCGTGCTGCTGACGTCATCAATCGGCGAGCCGTGTGTGATTTTGTTGTTCTCCGTTCTTGTCTGGTCGGAAGCAGGTTGCGGACGGCATTCGTGAGTTGTACCACCCCCCCATACTTATTGTAAGTGTGGGCAGTGTGTTGTTTTTAAAGTGTATTAAAGTGTAGTTACGCATTACACCAGGCTGTGTTCTATTTTCCCTCCTTATCGGCTGTTGCTGTTCATGGTGTGTCCGTGAGCTCATCATCCACTGTAAGGAGAATCATCCCATTTAACCACGTGGGGTCCGTGGATATCGGGGTGAAGACGTGGCCCCACACAGATTCTCTCCCCTGAACAAACTAGAATCTATCTTGTAAGTAGGGCTTTTCCTGTTCTAGATAGGGTTTCGTTACCTTTCATACTGCGCAATTGGTGTGTCTTTGTTTTTGTATGTTTGCAGAAACCACTTGGAGTTACCCTCTGAGGACTACCCAATCCATCTAGAACTTTGTTGGTGAATCCATCCATCTACCTGGACTGTCTCTCAACACAGGACTGTCATTGGAGTATGGTATTGTGGACATTAACCCACTAGCGCCGGGGACTCTTCTTTTGTATATTCATTTTGTTTAGCAGATTTGGAACCGTTTGCTGTTTGTAGTTCCCCTTGGCAGCTGATTTTTTGCACACACTTATATATTTTTGTGTATAGATTATCACTTATCACATCATCGTCAGTTGGATCTAGCGCTTGTAGAAAGGGTTTTTAGTTAGTTTGTTGTTCACATACAGTACAGTAATGTGCTAAATAACTATTATCCAGATATGGATAATAGATTATTTGCCCATTATTAAACACATAAAACAGCATCAATAAAGTAAATAACTTACCCCCTGGCAACGTGATGGGCGTAAAGTCATCAAACGGCCTCCGTTGGCAAAAAAATACATAGCAAATACTTTCAAATGACAGTTAACCCCTTAATCACCTTAGCGGTTAATAACCGCGAAAGTGATTAAGGGGTTAACCCACCCTGCCCCGATACCAACCCTTCACACATTCATTTGTACAGTGGGTATAATATATATATATATGACCAATATACAAATAAATGGTTAAGGATTACACAAACATGCAGAAATAAAAACATGAAATCTCAATCTCAACAACAGCACATTGCATCTGAAAATCTAACCATCACATTGCAAAATAAATTATATCTCATCTCCCAACCAAACAACACCTAGACAAATAAATATATACCAAATGGCAATCAAACAATTTCATTTTAGTGTGTACATGATGCAATTAATCTGTGCATCATGTAACACTATGCCAAATCAATGTTCCAAATAAAATAAACAATTACCAACAAGATAGAATGCCATCCAAACAATCAAATTAAAACTAAGCAAGTAAACATAATTTTTGTTACCATCAAACAATTAATCAAATCAACAATCAATTACACAATTCACTATTCAATTCCTGAAACCAAACCATTGTGAAAAAAATTCAACTTCAAAGTAACCACCATCATACAAAATCTAACTACCAAAAATAAGTCAATATAAAAAAGCAAGCCCCTGAAATAAAATATTGCAAAGACCATTAAAAATTACATGTAACTAAATAAAAATTACATTACACACACCAATATCTAAAGAAAGCTGCAAAATACATTTTAAAATCTCAAAAGAACATAAAGAAACATTTGCTAAACAATCATTTATTATCCCTGTATATCTAGCCATATATATAGATACGGGGGCAATAAATGAGCATAAAAAACAATTACATTACATCAAAAATTACAATAGAATACAACCATTCAGTGTCCCTGTATGTATGTATATCCATAGGAACATACATAAATACAGGGCCAATAAATGGACATAAAAAATATATCACATTTAAAAAAAATCAAAAATCTGTAAAAGTTAAATAAAATAAATTTATTTTGTTTACTTACCATTAGATGGCCCACTCACCGACTCCCGAGGAACCGGATGCTTTCGTACCAACAATCCACCGACAGGAACCAGGTAACCATAAAATAATAAACCATTACAATCCAAGTGTGTGTCTTCTTTCTTCTATTTGTAATCCATACCGTCACAGGGGGCTTCAACTGGCTTCTTCTTTCTTCTACTGGGGTCTTCTGAAGTCTTCTCGGGTCTTCTTACCTTCTTGCGCCATGTAGAAAGGAAGAGAACTGGCAGAGCACTACTGCAGGTATCCAGAAAGTAGTAGAGAGGAGGGTGCGTATCCCATAAAAAAGTTATTTATTGGTCATGAAAAAAAGGGCAAAGGAAAGCCCCACCAACGTTTCACGCTTCACAGAGCGCTTTCTCACCGTTTTGGTCTTTAGCATTACGCACTCGCCATGCCCTGGTCCTCTTCTTGGGAGGGGAGGTCCTGCCTCCTCGGCGACTTGCTTAAAAATGAGACGACATAGGCTTTTATAGGCCTATGATGTCACATATTCGTCATATGGTTCCCACGGCCATAATTGGGCCGTGAAAACCATGTGATTTAGCAACAAAAAAACCATTTGATGACGTAATTGAAAGGAAATGATGCCAGCCAATCAGAATGGCTGTGCTTCATTTGCCTTTAAGATGATATCAACAAAAGCAAGATGGCCGCCGTCACATGGTATGGGAGCCAATCAGAGCGTGGGAAATAAATCGCGTCTTTGGCGCTATAAAGATGGCGGCGACACTGGCCGATGCAATATCCCTGGAGCTAAATAGAAGTAGAGATAAAACCTCTGTCTTTTGTTTGCTGCAGTGTCCCTGATGGAGCCAACTACCTGTCTGCCGCAGTGATATGAGAGATGCCCTCTATCTTCAGATGGAGCTCCTGCGGTGGAAGCTTAAACCTCAGTTTTTCTCTGACTAAGGACAATACTATTTGGACGCTTGATAAGTATTGCAGCAGTCACACACAGAGGTTTTATCTCTGCTTCTATTTAGCTCCAGGGATATTGCATGTATATCACCTCTGTATGTTTCCATCTGTGTATGCTGCGTTATAATGCTAGAGGTGGACATAGACATTTCAGTTATTGCCTTCATTTGAGTGTCCTCAGGTACTAGACCGGCCGGTATGGGTGTTGGTAGGCTAATTACTTGCCACCACACCTAAAGGTTAGCTTATATATGCAATTAACCACTGTGTTATCTGTAGTTACTATACTATGTAGTTTGCTCTATAGATACAGGTGCACCGACGAATAGTCTAAAACTTGCCTTAAAGTTGCCTTGGAAAATCTGGGGCTATCACCAACTAGACCCAGGTACATGTTGGGTACATGCTGCAACATTTCAGTGACATTTCTGCAGAGACTAATGGCCCATCGGATTAACACAGCAGGGGTCTCTGGCAGTCCCATTCAGTTTGAATGGGACTGCCAGGGACCCCTACTGTTAATCCGATGGGTCATTAGTCTGTCTGCAGAAATGTCACTGAAATGTTGCAGCATGTACCCAGCATGTACCTGGGTCTAGTTAGTGATTGCACCAGATTTGTTTTAGAATACTCATCGGCACTACAGTATTATATATAGCTATAGAGGTCACTCTTTATTTCAATCATTGAGGTTTTTAGCTCTTTCACTTTGTCTCAGTGACACTGTGGCATGGTTTTAATTATTATATGTTGTATGTGATGCATTTAATAAATTTAATATTTTTGTATGCTAGAGTGCTTGTATTGGGATACTTTTTTCTCTTGGTTCACACACACACACATATATATATATACCTCAGCGCAGCGTCATGTAGTCTCACCATAGGGGACAATTTTCACCACCCTAGGAGTGGTCAATTATATACCATCAAGGATCGCATTATATGCACTACTAGCAATATTATATATATATATATATATATATATATATATATATATATATATAT
>WSYH01010955.1:0-21912 GCA_036426205.1 Ascaphus truei
GAAAAATAATTAAAGGGAACTTAATGTGACAAAAGACCCATCCAACGCGTTTCGAACGTACAGCGTTCTTTTTTTTTTTTAAAAGAACGCTGTGACGTTCGAACGCGTTGGATGGTCTTTTGTCACATTAAAGTGCCCTTTTAATTATTTTTTGTTTTGGGTCCTTCTGCTCCGTTTGTGCTGGTGCGCTTTTGGTCTCCTTTTTCCCTGTATTGCATTTAGTAGCTGCACAGCCTGCCTACCTACCCTACCGGATGTGAGTATTTGCATATTTTCAGGGGAACTGCCAAGAGACTGATGGTAAGTGGGCTTGTTCCATATACCACCTGTCTTCAGGAGGATAGTACCCTACTATTACACATTAGGGTACTATATCATTTGTTAGTACCCTGGTTGTTAGTGGGTTTGGTTATCTTGGATTAATATACCTGCATTTGAGACGCTTCAGTATTTTCTACATTACAATTACAAATACAATCAGCTAATCACATATAATATGTAAACATTTTCAGAATCTAATTTATTAAAGGTACTGTAAGTAGATGACAAATACATGACATTATTTTACTATCTACATATATATTACAGTTGGATTATGAATGATCTTGGATGTCTATTTTCCCGGGATTGTGTTTTAAAATATACCATATATAAGAAAAGGCAGAAAACGCACTGAGCAAACACAAATAGTCTTTATTTAAAGCAACTCCAAACTCAGAGGTTGCAACCTCTGAGTTTGGGAATGCTTTAAATAAAGACTATTTTGTGTTTGCTCAGTGCGCTTTCTGCCTTTTCTTTCTTTGTTTTGTGAGCTTCCTGTAAAGGAGCTCACTTTCTTTTAGGGGGTGTGGAGTCCCCCGGCAGATGGCTGCAAGAGTTTTAACCCCATCAGTGCAACACTATTTTAGGAAGCAACCATCAGGGAGCATTATCTGTTTATATACCATATATAATATATAAATGTAGCCGAGTCCTCTACCCTTTCCTCTGGTGCGGGGTAGCTGTTTAATGGTTCCACGGAGCTATGTGCGATCGGGAGGTGGGGGGGCCATTTTGTGAGTCGCACATGCGCATAGCGATGAAGGCATGCTCAGAGGAAGGTGTGGCGGCCCTCTTAGGTGAGCTCCGCACAGGCCACCACGGTACTAATGTCCCAGAATCCCTACTGTGAGGGACTGCCCACGTGGAGTTGCCAAGCCATTGGGATGCACGCAGGAGGGAGAGACAGGATTCCTCCGTATACAGGGGTGCACCAGTCAGTTCTGATGGAAGCACAGAGAGACAGGTAGTGTCCAGGGAGCAGTAGCTTCCTGGGCTAGGCCTAGATCTTGAGCCTAGGCCCGATTTAGGCCTGAGCCAAGTCAGAGGAGTGAGTGTTGCAGGAAAGGCCCAGATAGGGACTTTCCCATTTAGTGATTAGTCCTGCACGGTGACCGGATGGCCAGTGGTACACTGCGACGGGACCAGACCACAGGAACGGAGACATTGTGTGAGACACTCCGGCTGGAGCTCACATGAGAGGAGGATATGCGACCCCTTAGAGTGGGGATTTGTGTTGGAGGCCCCACTACGTGGGACCCATCTCAAACCCATCACGCCAGGCAGCACCTGGGTACTGGAGTACCAGGCAGGTGCAAGTACACCTACATCCACAGGGGGTAGCTATACCTCACATTTGGGTGGTACAGGACAGGATACTAGGTGTAGTGTGCCATAGCAACCTCTACTTTGGGGGAACCACCAAGTGTTGGGTCACTGGGTTTATACTGTGGGTACAGTTGGTATATGTTTTATTGTGTTAGTATGTGTGTACGTAAAGCTTATTTATATAATTGTGTGGTGTATTATTCTTTAATGTTATTGGTTCCTGTGAGAGGTTATCCCGCCAACACTGGGATCCCTCATAGGTGGAAACGCTGCACGCAAAGAGAAAGAGCTCACCCCTGGCCCCCAGAGGCAGAGGCTTAGGCCTCCTTTGAGAACCGGTACGCGTGTTGCTGCATAGCTCCCTTAGGCATAGGGAAATTGGGCTACATTTGGAGCGCTGCTGAGATTTCAGACCGGGGTGCACGAGTTGGCAGAACCAAATTTAGGGAACCATGTTTGTACCCTCCAACAAGAGGTCTGTCAGTGCCGTGGAGTTCAAAGAACCTCCCGCCTGGCTGGCACACCCCCACATCAAGTATGCACCTCCTAAGGCAGTTTCTGGGTTAGCCAGAGTCTGGCCAGAGGCCGACGTGGGATCCTACCTACTGATTGAGCATTACACTTTTGGTAATAAGTTATGTAAGGTTTGATTTGCTACATACATTTTTATCTTCTCTCTCCCCTATGAGGTACCAATTGTAATTGGTTATAGAGACATACAAAACACACTGAAAACATTTTTTTTTTGAGGCATTACAGTTTTAATAAATGTAAGTGGACTATATGGGATATTACTTTTTCACTTTAGAAATTGGAAATACTGCATTATATTATTCTTTTGATATTTTTTCCTTTTTTCCCATCACCTGCACTTCAAAGCTGGAGCTTCCGTATTATGCACTGCCGGCTATACGAAGTAGAGGAAATAATGTAAAGTTTCCTTTAGTTCTGATTCAATAGCTGCCTAACCTTTCTAACCTGACACACCATCACTTCTATAGTGTTGTAGGACTTTAAGGGTTTCATTTTGTAATTTCAGGAAAAAAGCCTGGACTGGAATGGATTGTGAAGAAATAATTGCATTTCTTTATCTTAAAATCCATTCCAGTACTGAGGCGCAGGATTACTTATGTTTTCTATAATCCTTATTTTTGTTGATTACAGCACCGCACCATTGTTTCTTTTAAATGTCAAGAGTCTCTTTTATGTCAACAACTTCCATTGTCTGCCCAGGATCCTCTGTTTAGTTGCTTTTAGCACTTGATAAATTAGTAATGCCAGTACAGTTGTGCGGTTTGAGACTCTTGTGCCCTGCGTTAGTAAAATGTGTTTGGTGCTAAAATGTACAAGTTGCAATCTATTTGCTGCCAAAGTACCGGTAGTAATTTAGAGCAAATTAATTTTTCTTTCTTCTCCAGACTATGGATTAGAACAGGTATAATATAGAAAACAACTAGTTCACTTTTGGTTGCAGATCTTTTTAAAAAGTTCAAATGCGGTCAGCAAAGTTTTTCTGATGTTCTAATTATATAAACTAATGTAAACACCCACCGAAATCACTTTCTCTATTTGAAGACCCCTACAAAGCCAAGTGCACATGATAACATTCTTTCTGCTCATATGCATTTGATAGATTTTTTTTTATTTTTGAAAGCCTTTTTAGCAATGACTTTTTAGAGGTTGAGTTCTGCTTCTTAGAATATTGTTCATAAATGCGGACCTACTAATCTTGAGGTAGTTCCAATGTACATATTGCAGCACTATAGTTCGTTGCACTGCCACCCATAAATCCGCTGTGGCTCCTCCTCAGTAAGGCGACTTAATGGCCCATCGGGATTAACACAGCGGGGGTCCCAGCATCTGAAGGGACTTGTGCTGTGTGAGTCCTACCGGGCTGCACCTGTCTGTAAGAGACATTCACTAAGGGTGGCCATGGTGCGAGCGAATGGCAGTGCGACAGAGCGTGTGCTCTAACAAAATGCAGGGGATCTATGGGTCCGGCCATAGCAAGCGAACACGCACACCAGGAAGCGCGACAGAATGGCAGATTTTTCAGCAGACAAATGATTTGTTTTTGTCGCATGATGGCGGGTGCCGGGTCAGTGAGCGGTTCAGCAAATGAGAGCGAACCCGTCTTGTAACGTCACGGCCATGCATCCGCCATGGCTCCATCCTACTGTGGATCTCAGGCCACAGATCGCTCTGCCGACAGGCGCGCAACGCCATCGCGCTCCGTTGCGCCAACTATATCTGAGGCTAAGAGTGACAACTGAATCAGTATTCTTCCTGGCCGCCTCTAACAGGCAATCACACGGCTTTTATTTATTTTTAATAAACACAGTATTGTAGCATGTTTAATGCTCCCGCGTACAGCTCACATGAACGGGATATTTAACATTGTAGGGATACTAGCACCCCATAATGGGGTCTGTAACTCGGGAAGCAGGTTGTCCAGAGGCTATAATTAATGCGATTTAGCTTCGGAGAACCCCCTGTCTACCCTGTGGTATTAAAATAAAATAAAAACAGTATCATCACCTTAGTGGCTGCCGCTATGGTGAATGAAGTGGTATAAGCCAGAGTTCTGGTTCTTGGGGGTAGAGGGGTGGGTGTAGTGGATAGATGCCCCAGGGTATGGGTTGTTGGGCCCTACCGGGAAGGTTGGTGGTGAGGAGTTAACCCTTCACTACCTTGCGGGTGAACACAAGGGGTTAACCCCTCCTGCTACCACCTGAGATCCTCACACCCTATCCTTGAAAAAGAACGTTGTGACGTTCAAAACGCGTTGGATGGGTCTTTGTCACATTAAAGTGCCCTTTTAATTATTTTTTGTTTTGGGTCCTTCCTGCTCCGTTTGTGCTGGTGCGCTTTTGGTCTCTGTACAACAGAGGTCCCCCGACAAGAACTAAACAAGAAGACCGGGAATCTATTATAGTGCCGCTTACCCATGATTTGTAAGAAATGGTAACACAAACATAGAAATTGGGGTAATCAGTTGCCATTGGGTGTCGTCTGGTAATGGACAAAACGTCGGGAGACCACAAAAGTGTTCTTTTAGGGTTTTTTTTTTTTGAGTCGTCTGCTACCATGTCTTTTTTTTATGAATATATTTATCCTTATTTCTTTCTTTTTCCCTAAGACTTTCCCTTGTTCCTTCGAGTCCAATACTTACGCCCCTGTGCTCCCTTGCCCGGTGTTTTTAAAATGGATTTTTCTATTTCCTGTAATTTTTTCATTTCTTCTCCGTCTCTCTATTTTTCTCTTCCTTCTCTTATTTCTTTTCTCATCATTCGCTTTCCTTGCTCGTCTCCCGGGATTTCTCCTCCCTTCTTCTTCTCTTTCAATCTTTTTTCTTTCGTGTTCTTCCTATTAATTTCCACAAGGAACTCTCTTCTTTCCTGCAGCCGCGGCTTGTGCTAATAGGGTGGCACATATAAATCTAATTATGCTGTATCAGCTTGGTCTTATTTTTATCTTAATACACAAAGAATTAGCTCCCAAGAGCGACCCTCGAACCATAACGTTTTTTATCATTGGGCTTGAGGGCTAATTATGCTGGCTTTCTTAATGTTGTTATGACTTAGCCGTCTCTGTATGGACTTTGTGGTCATACTCTTCGCGTGTTCTTTTGAACTCATTTCACAGATCCGCACGCAGTTTCTCTCTCCGAATTCTGAGAACCTTTCCGGTGGTATCCCTGTATCAACGGGGGTACGGATGGTGGCTCATCACCCCAATAACTATTCGATTGCTGTCTTTTTTGTGTGTGTAATGTTTTTGTTCTAACCATTGGGTTATGTGCACGCAAAGGATCTAGGAAGATAAAGCTGTCTCGCTTGTTTCATGAATTAACCTAAGATTGTGTTTGTTTGTGTTTAAGATTTTTTTACATAAACTCTTAAAAGGTTTTGCTTCCGCCACAGAACGCAGGATGTGTCACTGTATCGTATCCAATAAACGAATGTTTCTGTATACTGCTGCATTAGTGTCACGAGAAATGGGATTTTTCTTCCCACCAGCCAGGTACAGGTTTCGCAGTCTGTGGGAGGCACATGTTAGTGGCCCATGGCGGTACCTGTACCTGAGATAGATTTTCTGGTCAAAGAAAAAATAAGTTGTTTGTGAGCACATCTTGTATTTAGATCACACACAACTGATTGTGCGTGCATATGGAACACACTCTACTCCTGTAAGGACTATGACACAGCGTGAGGGCCCTACTGGTGCAGTCTACTTGTGTACAAAGAGGTTGTTAGCTTGATGAAGGCAAGGTGTGAAACAGGATAGCATTAATTTGTAGTGAAGAAAGTCTGGCAGCGTATCATAATTCCCCAAGGCGTTCAGAGGAGCGAGTGGAGAACCCAGCATTTGCGTCATGTGTTAACATTTAGCCAGGGTCTGGGGTTAGAAGGTCGAAGACTGAAAAGAGAGAAGCGGGGCTGTAGATCAATAGAGGAGATAGACGAGTTTGTAGTTCCTGACCAGGTGTCGGGGGTCTGGAAACGAACTGAGAGAAGAGAGAGGAGCGTAAAATGGAATAAAACTGGTAGGTTAATAGAGCGCAATTTTCTTCTTCTGCAAAAACGGGGCTAGAGGAGATGTAGAGGGGAGAAGCGAGAGCGAGAGAAATTAGATTGTGATGGTCAGAGAGAGGAAAGGAGAAATGGAGAAATCAGGCGAGAAAAGTTTTTAGGAAAACGCAGGTCTAGGTAGTGGCCATCCTTGTGGGTGCTGGCTGCAGTCCACTGTTGAAGGCCAAAAGAAGAGGTTAGAAGAGAAGTCAGGGGCCCATGAAAGCGAGTGGTCATCAATGTTTGGCGTTGAATTTCCCCAGGAAACAGGGGAGTCGGAGGAGAGAAAGAAAGAAGCCAGAATTCAAAGTGAGAGAAAAGGCAGTAGTGGGCGATCGATGACCTTCACGTGGACCAGGGAGAGGAGAGAAGATCTGGACATTGTGAACCTCAAACAGGAGGGAAAAGCAAAGAAGGGGGAATAGGAAAGGGTTCAGTAAGGGCAGAATGATGAGGAGTAGCAGGAGCCCCACACCCCTCCACCCTGCCATTTACTGTTTTACTATTAAAGCTTTGCCATTTTAATGCACAGCTTACTAATTCAACAGCTACAGGGGATATGTTGCCTTTCAGCTTTGAAATGTATTTTCTTCGTGGGGTCTGTTTATCATTAGTTTTTTTTCCTTTTTGAAGTAGCTACCCATTCCATCTTAATATGTTTGTATCGGTCCCCTTATCTCTCCCTTTTCCTTTTTGATAAGGAGGGAAGAGGGTAACCTATAGAGGCGGAGTTGTAAATAGTGTAATTGTGATTAGCGTAGGAGAAAGAGCTTTAGAGATAGTAGTGAAGGGTGATTGAGAGGGGCCATTGTGTATAGGGAGAATATGAGATCAGCAGGCGACACATCCACTCCCTGTTACCACGCGTAAAAATAGTTAAGGACGCTGGAGAACGAGTTAGGAAGAGGTGTTAGAAGAGGTGTAGTCGTCATGCCGTACCGGCCGGCTCCGTCCCTGCGCCCGGGCGAGGATGGGGTACAGAGGGGATGTTCTGAGATGGAAGTCCTGAGGATAAATTGAGGAAGGTAATAGACCTGTCTTAGTAGAGAGTCAAAGCAAAGAGAGATAACATGGGGTTAGACTCGTGTATTGATTAGGTGAAGTAAAAGTAGGAGTTTTGCCTTAGCTGAGAAAGTTGGAGAGTTGGAAGACATGATAGTATACGGGCCGTGACATTTGTGAAAGAAGTAGCTAGAGAAAGAAGGAGAGAGCCCCGTCTTCCCCGTCCTCCGCGCCGTCCCACTCCGGGCTTGGTAGAGACGGGCTGTGTCTCTCCCCTAAATTCCCCTTGTTCCTATGTTCTTCTATAATTCTACTAATACTTGATTAATGGGTATCTATTATGGAAGGATTTACAGATTTTATAGGGAAGAAAGATCTGGCCAAACTCATGCAAAGGTTATTATTTGGGCTTAACTCAACTTACTGACTCCTAATGGGAATATAAAGTACTAGATTGGTAATAACAATTTTTGTTTTGCCGCAATGTTTTTGATAGAGTCGACTGGGGTGTGGGACATAGCCATTAGTCTGGGGCGTTATTGAAATGCTTCTTTCCGCCGGTGCGCTATTTCCCGGTTTCCAACCCTCGGAGTTGGACGAGAGGGGTCTTAGGGCCTCTCCGGCAGTGTGCGGGGGTTCCAGAGGTAAGCTGACGTGATTCCGGAAATTCCCAGAAAGATCGAGAAGGTTTAATACTAAAAATATGCTCACGCTTCCATGGTCAATCTCAAAGGCCGATTTGTTGGGTGGGGACAAATGGGGTAGCCAAAGAGGTTGGGAGAGAGAACGCTGTGGGGTGAATTTGTCGAGACAGAGGTAATAATGTCATGAAGACAGAGGGGGGACTCGACTGAAGAGAGACTGAAAGTTAACAGTATAATGGATATCCCTTTTATGAATGTGGGAGTGAGTCATTTAAAGTATCGCTTTCCTCCATTTCAAACATGACATTTTCCCTTATCTCTGCGTCCGAATCCTTTAAAACCCGCGAGGCGTTTTTTTCTCACATCGTATTTCTTTTATCCACTCTCCTATATATAAAGTTACAAAGGTCCCATTCCTGTGCCGTTATCTCTTCTAGTTGAACTCTCTGTGGGTATCACTAAGCACCCCGCAACAACTTGTTTTTGACCATGTTACTAGCCTCCAGAACAACCCTGTATACGCAGACGTAAGGGCTTTTTAGGTGGTCGTTAGATCAGGCCCTCAGCCTGCGTATCGTGTACACTTGGAACGAAATAAGATCAAGTGAGCAGCCACTTAATCACAGCCGCCTTCAGATCCTTATCCTCTCCTCATCCTCAAACTTTCCCTGGCAGACACGTATTTTCTACCCTGTTGTATGCCTGCCTGTTTTGTGGTGATAGGTCTCCCCTTATTATAACTCTTTCGCTTTACCCTCTTCTTTTTCTTTCTTTATAATATATTTTCCTGAAAGCTTTGTCTAATCGAAATAACAAAAAGAACGAATGAGCTGCTAAGAACAGGCCTTGGTCTCCTGAAAGCAATAATAAAAGATCCTTTTTATTTTAAGTACTTCCCCTCTTTGCTGCCCTTGCCCCCCTCTCGGTTCGTAACCTTTTGACCACCGAAGATCCCCAGCACCGGCAATGCGCCCGCAATACGACTGCCTCTCGCCTCTTCCATACCTTAATTCTGCTCCAACCTAGCCGACCCTATACTATAATAATAGCACTCTCCTCATGTTGACTGGTAACAGTTATTATACCGTATACATTAAAGGTTGATGGTAGAAAAAAAAATCCCTAATTTTTTTGGTTTTTTGGTCAAATTCCGCTTATCGAGATTTCAAGTCTTTTTTCCCCACTCCTGTTCCCCCCGCACGGATTAATTTCGTCACACGATCTCGTGTTGCTAGTTCAGGGCTTTCTCCCTTCACTGTATCGTGGCTGGTCGTGGCATCAGCTAAATGGTTCTATCCTTCAATATCCCCTTTTCCACGTCTTCCCTCCTTTATCGGACGTCGCTCGGCATCCCCAGCTTCTCCCCCCAACAGATTTATAAGATCGGGAGGGGTATCTCCGCTTGGGACTCAAAATGCACCACGAGAAAGGATCCGAGACGTAGCGGGAGGTCGGTTTCTCCACACACGCCCGACGGCTGATCGATGGTCTGTCGCCCCTGTTGTTCTTGGCCGCGGTCTGGCGGCTGTTTTCCCTATGGGGGCTAAAGTCTTTCACATAAGAAGTTGTAAGCTAAAAGAACACAGTCTACTGTTGGATCATGGTTTGTGCGGCGCATACACCATGTGGAACGGGGAAGTAAAACCTCAGTTATTAATCGATTGAAATGACTTCAAACAAAAGAAATTTTTTATTTTGACCCCTATACCCCTTACCACATGAACACTAATGTTAAAATTTTTGTTTTCAAAAGGTCAATTTGGAATAGGTCAAGTCCCTTCTTAACACACTTTAAACGAAAAAAAGTAATTTTTCCAACAAATGAGACTATCTACCCTCTTTTTTTTCTAACTCCCGTCACGTTCCCCCCCGTATTTTTAACGCAGTAAGAGCTCGTGACGAGGTAAAGTAGACTATATAACCCACGATCATTATTCATAGTTGTGTCGTTATACTCCTTAGGCCCTCCAATCTTAATGATACACAACCAGGGTAGCACGTCACTAGGATCAGAAAGGCTACTCCCGAGTGGCTGGTGATACCAGTATAGTGTTTGCGGTTATAATTTACCCATACAATGCAAAAATGTACTATACCTCTGGCCATATTTCCTAAAGGGGCTATTTCAAAGACACTCTCTGGTGCAAGAAACCCCACATTCAAGTAAATAGGCTGTATGGTGTCTGCTAGTGCTGGAAGGTGAATAATGGCATACTCTCATATAGTCCTGGTAGCTTGTACCTACAGTGCATACTGATCGTTGAAAATTAATGAATTGTCTCCTTTGCAGAGAAATGTTCTACAGTATAAACCTATTCTGCAACTTTTTTCATGTGCTAAGTAGCCAAGTACTTTAAATCCATTAGCAATAAAACAACTTGCACGTCTTTTGCGAGGCACGCTAGGGCCCTCCCTTATAATCTTGGCACGGCGACGCAAACCACGCGCTTGACGTCATTCATGATCGCCGTGTAGCAGGCAGTTGCATTTTTTGCTTATAGAGTAAGAGACAAGAGATGGTGACCGGGGGTGTGGCGTGGCGGTGAGTGGTTCGCCCTCATTGGTGATCAACTCATGTGCCCACTGACATCACGCTGCGGTCGCTGAAAAATCAATTTTCATTGATCTGCCAGCGATCGCGACCAAGCCGTCGCTCTCGACTTATGCGGCACGCATGGATTCAATACACTGTTTTAATGACCAATGTCTGTCGCCATCGTACGGACTATAAAGCGCGGCCATTACACAGAGTTTACACAAGGCAGATACAATGACACGGGCGTACACACAAAATGCATGACACAAAACAACTAGAAAAACCCACACATAAGAATTCTATAATATCCTACACATATACATCAGACTTTAGGGTCACATATGAGTCTGATTGGGAGCACGTCGTTAAAGTCTGTGGATCATGTTACATGATAACCGATGCATACAATAGTATAAGGGAGTCTAGAGTGCCCCCACCCGCCAGGGACCACCATTTTCATCTCAATTATACTGTTACAGTTGCTCCAATGGTTGCTCACCCGCAAAGAGTCCAGAAGGGCATACTACCTAAAGCATATGTGTGGCAAACTAACTATGGGCGTTTAGTGTATTGAAAATGAGGGTGAATGACAAGCTGCACTCCTCTACATAGCTATTACAGCACGATAATATATTACTATATCCAGTACATAGCTCTCACATAAAGATTAGCAGGTGTTTTTGGCACCCCTGCTGAGTTAGCCCTGACCCTTTTTGTTAGCACCACCCCTTTTTGCCAACGCTAATGCTTTATAATAGTGGTTTCTCCCGCTAGCGCTGTGTGTCTTCTCCTGCATGACAGCAGGAACAAAAGGGCTCAAAACATGTATACTGCTTTCTTTGATAAACATCTGTTATCCTGGTGCAAACTGGTTTCTCCCTCTCTCTGCTATTTCTACTCTACCCATAGCCCTCTATATCAATGAATGCTCCTGTAGTCTCGCCAACCTTACTTCTTTTTCTGAGTAAGAATTTAAGCAAATAAGTGCATCCCTTGGAAGAGGCAGCAGATGGGCTCTGTTTTCCATTTAGGTGGGCATTAAACACTTACATAATAATTTAATCTTTTTTGAGTTTTTAGAACAGAAGATGAATGTTGCCATGTTAAATGCACACAGAACGATGAAAATATGATGTAAAAATGTTGAATCTAGTAGGTGGTGCCATCATCATTCTCCTCGCATCCTTTTTTAATTCTGAAAACATTTTGACAAGCAGTCACATACATTTTACATAAAACTTCCATCAATATTTATTAAATGAAGTATAGTTGTAAATACATTTTAGTTCTTTATAACTTTAGCACACCTGTTTGTATTTTTGTGTATTTGCATCTTTGTATCTATGGAAATAGATACATTATGAGAAGATAGCAGGGGCTTCCTATTTTAAATGCGGACCTTCTATGAATGAGTTGGAAGGCATTTTCCTCAAGCACACCATAAAACTACTTAAAAGTGCTGCTTGAGAAAAATTGCCACAGTTTTAAATATTGCCATTGATTAAATGCGTTCTCACCTCTGTGACAACAGGTAATGTTTCTTTAAATACTAAACATAGCAATTACCTCTTGAAATCTTATGTTCTTCACTACAATTGTTTTGGCATATAAAGACACTAATGCACCCGCAGTACAAAGTTCCCTTACAATAGTTGACATCTGGATTGGAGACAAAAGGGTATGCATTAGTATACAAGTGTAAAAAAGGCATGCACGGGGCTGACATCTGCTGTGACTCCTAAAATGATACTGTAGTTTTGAATAATATTTTTGTAAATGCTTTAAAAAAGTGATTAAGATGTGTGATGTGTGCAATGCGTATTTTTCCAATTAAAAAAACAGAATACCATCGTGTTATCACATATAGTTATTGGCACAGTATCACTGAAATAACGTAAATATTTATTTATTTTCCAGCATGTAAAAATCATACATTTCCAGACATTTTTACCAATTGTCTTCAAGTTTATAAGTATACTGTAAGTACATCTTGCCATAAAATTTGAAAAATTTGTCTGAGTCTTTATTGTGTCCCTCCAAGAATTATAGGAGATAGACGAATAAAAGAGAGAGGGCACCTCATTCTAGTAGCTTCGCTGAGTTTTGCAGGTTACATCCAAGGTGTGGCGTGTTCCCGCCGAACAGTTTGAAATTTGAGTTATCACGGTATTCAGAAGAATCTGAACCCTCTCAACGCTGTGCAAAAAATGGAGAGAAATGCCTAAACAGATCGCCAAAGCCAAAAACTAATCTCAAAGTTTCTCCCCGTGCGATCTGACCTGGCTACTAGAGAGCTGCACAGAGAAACCCGCATCTCCATGCACACTCTTCACAATCGATCTCACAGTTTAATAAAAAAATTAATAGTAGTTGTGGGGTGCAGGGGGTCTCCGAGAAAGGACCGCATTGATTTCAGGTTTCGTGGACCCCCTGCCCTCCCAAATAGAGGCCCTGGTATGGGGTGCCAGTATCTCCTATGCATTTAAAATGTCCCCGGGATATGGAACATTAAAAATTGCATGGGGATACCAGCTCCCCCCTAACGGGGCCTGTATCTTGGGAAGCAGGGGTCCCCAGACCTGAAATCAATGCGGTTTCTTCTCCGGAGACCGTCTGCTCCTGCACCCTACTAATAATTTATATTAAAACAGCTTCTTTACTTAGGCAGCTATCTGCAAGACAACAAAGGGGTTAACATCTGAATAAATGTTTATTGAGGCAGAGGGGTTGGATGAAGGGGTAGTTGTCCCAGGTGGGTGGTTGGCCTGCCGGGAAGTTGCGAGAGTGGTTAACCATTTACACCATAGCAGTGGGAACTGCTATGGTGTTAAGGGGTTAACCACTCCCGCTACCCACCTGGTAGGCCTAACCACCCATCCTTTGGGGAAGTACCCCCCTTACCCAATCCCCTCTACCCCCAATGAGACATTAAAAAACCCAACATCCCTTATACCCCCTCTCTACTCCCCCACAACCCCTGCAACACATACAGTACAGTAATGGGCAAAATTACAATGATACAGATCTGGATAATAGTGATTTGCCCATTCAAAAATAAAGCAATTACAACAGCATAAAGTAAATAAAACTTCTACTTAACCCCTGCCAGATAAAGTGCATCCCCTCATCACCATAAACAGAAATAAAATAAACCATTAAATTCAACAAGCATTTGCCAAAAATGCTTTCTCTGTCCTTTATTTATCTATCCCTAAGGGCATAGATAAATACATTAGTAGTCAATGGGCAATCAAAAACCATAAAAATAAAACAAACACATCCAAAAAACAGAAAAATTAAAATTACATAATTCAATATATTTTTACCTTAGATGTCTTCAACCTCTGAATCCTGGCATATCAGGAATCTCTCGACCAAGACAGCATCCTCCCGACATCCTCTGTGATCCCTCGGCGATGCTCCGCTATAAATAAAAAAATTATTTCTTCAATCTTCTTTTCTTCCATCTTGAATCTTCTTTGATTGTAATCCATGAATCCCCATGGTAAATCCAAAAACGGATGTTGACACGATGGCTTCTTATGCTAAAATGAGATGGGACAGGCCTTATATTATAGGGCCTTGAGACATCACATTTTATGGTCAGATGGTCCAGCTCCCAAAATTTGGAGGCTGTACAATGTGACAACTTATTTAAAAAAAAAATAAGGATGTGACAATCATCTCCCAAAAGGTACGTCATAGATCCTTAAACCCCATGGATAGCTATCACATGGTAGTATAAGCCAATGGGATTGAAGACAATCCCATTTGGTTCCTGTTCCATTGACTAGTATTTTGAGGAACTGGCAACCTGGAGTTGAATTCTAGGCAGAAGCTCTTCCACCCTCCCTGTGACGCTGGCAACGGAAGTGACGTATCCGGAAGCAAAGGGGCAGAAGCGAGTGAGACGCCAAAGCCTGTACCGGCGAGGTCCTTCACTTATCAGTGGTTTTCCTCCAACGTGTGTTATTGTTGAAAAATGTGATGAGATTACTCGTATTCTGTATTCTTAAAATACAAATGTCATATAGTGTACAACTATTGTGGCATTTCTCTCTTATTACATATCGATGCCTCATCATATATTGAGGGATTTCCTGAGATTTACAACACTCCAGACATCCAAGGGCCCCAGTCAGAGAGAGACAATCTCTGACATATCTTTAACATCTGAAGTTTTGTGAGTGTCACTAGTTAAGAGCCACATTGATAATACTAGCACTTACCATCTGCACTATATTTGCTCTTTTTTGTATTTTACATTCACTGGACACCACTCAGCTCTCCTCGCTCTCTTAGAAGAAAAATAAATTGTACCATTTTGACACAGAACAGTCCCCTTTGAGGGTGACGACTGCTCACCTGTATATATTTTTTTTATTTTTTTGTTTGATTGGTGAAGGAAATTTTATTCCATTCATTTTCAACAAATTGGAAGTATATTCACTTTGCACTTCTCTGTTATTGTTATTTATACTTCACTTAAGAAGCGCCCCCGTCCACCCCCCTCCTCACTTACATATGCCCTATAAGTCACAAGCAGAAACCGGTGCAAAAAACTGCACAAGATTTATGAAGAAAAAAATCATATTGGTTTCAGTGGGAAACTTTTAAATATATTTGATGCATTGACCCTCATAAGCCTCTACTATTCTTAAACTATATTGACAATACTTATTATAAGGCATTTGAGTGCGATTTATACTCTTAAGCTATGCTTCCAAAATAAAGATTAGCAATCCTTACTGTGTCCCTCAAGCTACATGACACGGCACCCTGGCAGAAAGAGTTATCACGTGGAGAGTCCAATACAGAAGCATGGACCACCCTTAGTGATGTTGCAGCAGGAACTGTGTCAAGCCGCAGCTTTTTGCCTTTTTTGCCATGGCTCTGAGAACCGTGGTCGTCTACATCTGTAATTTTATAGACAGCATTTCATTTAGTTGTACATATTATACTATAGGTTGAGAAAAAACAGAACAGAGGGGTACCCAAGAAGGACAACTATATGTGTCAGAGTGCAGATCACCACCAATAAAATGATGTTTAGAAGTACAACAATACAACACCAAAGTACAAGATCTCTATTCAGATCATATTCTGTACATAAACAACAAAGAAGCCCTTTTTAGGGTGAAATACTTGGGGCGGTGCTGCTTGCTCTTCTCTCTCCGGTCTCCCAGTAACTTCTTTCTTGTTGTATGTATGTTTTTATAATTTTTAACATCAAATAAGACTTCTTGGCAAATGTGGTTTTCATGTAGAGGGTTGACCAGACAATCTTAAGGATCATAATCACTAGGCAGAACCAGGGGTTAATAACAGTGAGATTTATTACCACAAGCTAACATTTGCAACAAGTACAGTAACACAGTCATATAACCACACAAGGGGACATTTATGGGATCCCAGTTCGCTACTCAAGGTGCTGGGTGCTCCCAAAGCGATCCTGGATGTCTATAGTCTACAAAATAGTCTCTTAATCCTGGCTAGGTTCTGTGGGGAGTACTGTCAACTGCTAACTCGAGTTGCCTCTAATAGAAATCTTGTCCAGATGGTGAGGGGACCTCCTCCATAGTCCATTGCCACGAAGAGGGTTTCTCGACTCTGAGACCAACCCTCACAGCTCTGGAAGTCTAAGTCAGCCTGACTTGTATACTCTTGGTGCCATTCAGAAACCATTTCCCCAGGGCAGACCATTCATATTGTCCCTTTAATCTGGCCCAGCATCAGGATACATGGCGGTGAGGAAAGGCCTATTATAGAGAGGGGGGCTAGGGCAGGAGGGCCAGGGAGCGTGGAAATTTGAACGGCCCCATCAAATTCATGCTGACAGGGCTGATGCCCTCCTAGGTAGCTGCTGGAATTCCAGACGGGAAGGAAAATACTAAATGGCTCTGGAGAGTGTGGTCCCTGGCATAGGGCTGCCTCCCCCCACATTCTCCTCATCCTTGTCATAGCACATTCACGCTACAGTGACCATCCTATTTGGGTACTATGCCTGGTACACAACCATTGTCCCTAGTCCAGGCTACAATAAATGCAACATATTCATCTAGATAAGGATTTAATACACATAGTAACAATCTAGTAATCTGGGCTTGGTTTCTTTCTCACACAGGAGTGAAAAGTTAACCCTTGCTTATGGGATAACTCCATTGATGGGCAAAGGCAGCATGCAGACCTACCTTTTCTGTGGTGTCACGCTGCCCTGCAGTCACAATGGTACTGAGTTATTTTGTATTATTATCTATAGGTTATAGGTTTAATTGTGTGCCTGGATTAAACCTCAGAACTCTATCTATGTATCACTGTTCACGTGATGCTAACATTGTTTTGCGATTGTTCTTTTTATTTTTTGATGCTGGGTATATCTGTTCACAATTTTTATGTTAAGGGCAGCAGATATGTTAACGCTCTTCCATTGAATTGACAACTTTAATTTTGTAAAGAATATTTAGTAATAATTGATTTAATGTAAGAAATAGCACTGCATTGACTCCATTAACTAGTGCCCCAAATCCATTTTATTAGTATTATCCCTAATTATATTTGTGAATTTAGAAATGTAATTGCTACATTTGAATCATATGCGGTATGTGACTTCTCACAATCCCAGTGAGGTAATACAGGATGTGCCCAATATTTTCTACATCACCATATTTTGTGATGGGGTGACTGAGTAAAAGGAGTTCTGTGAAATGATAAACATTCACTGTTACAGCAGAGTAGCTCTAATCAGGGCTGTAAGGTACTGTTCATGGTCTACACTTCTAGGCTAATTGTTTTACACTTATACACCAACTACTCTGCACAGTAACTCCCATACAGAGGATTTCCAGGTATACAATCAGTATACACATGGTGCTCTTTACAGAGATTATGTTTATTTCAATCTACTGATTATTCATGTCACAATCTTATATGGTTAAATAGCACACCCTTCAGTCTTGGGGCAGATTATATAGCAACTGCCACCCATTTGTCTATACGGTGCTCTATTTAATCTATCACCTACTGCAGTTCAAAAGTTTTTAGAAGTGGCAGCACACTTTATTATAACTACACTGTGCAATATCAGCTAGAGCGAGGTCTTAACAATATGACCTAGAGCTATAGCTGCTGTGTATCCTTGGGCAGTAATTTACACTGTTCATTAACCCTAAGGGAACATAGGTGCATTATCTTATCAAGATTTAAATGACACTCTATTGCTAACTACAGGCTGTGCAATCAACCCACCATTAGCAGTGTCATTTCAACATATTCACCAATGCACAACAAGTATATAATTGGCATTCCATATAAGATAGTATTTATAATCCCTCAATCTAGCTTTCCCCCAGGCTACCCTAATTAGGTGGCTGGGCTAGTGTACTCAAGCAACCTTCAATAACGACTACCTACCTGGGACTATCATATCCCTTTGGTAATTAAGCATAGTGATACAGAGTTTAATCCTATATTAATCCCCATTGTTTTACTATGTTTCTAATAAAGTTTAGTTTTAAATTTACACACATCATCTCCAACACAGTGTATGAGTGCTCTACTGGGGTTCTTTCCTCAATTGTTTATTGTACTAAACTATATCAGAATACTGTGTACTGTACTTTTCTACATCACCTGTATAGAACATTTACAAAAGGGCTATTGTGAAGCCAGCAAATCATTAAATAACTTACTCCAAGAGAGTAATCAATTACTTTCTTTCTATCTGTCTTTAAATAGCAATTGTGTCAGAAAGAGGGGATACTGTATAATGGTCATTGATCAGGCTAACAACTTTTTTTTTAAGCAGGTAAATATGATTTTATTCAAAACCACCATGAACAGCTGTATGCAGCCTCTGACCCTGAAGTACCCTGTACAATAATATTGTATTTGAACGGAAACTGTAGCCACTTCTGTTTTTTTCTGAAACTTGCTCCAGATGGAGCACATACAGTAGACTTGCAGTTGCGGGAGGTGGTGCAGTGTTGGTGAATGGAAATCACCATTACTGTATATTAGTTTAATTCTCAATGTTCTTTACACACATTTTATAACATCAATATTTTAACACGTGGCTGTGACTGTAATGAGGCTGGTGGATGTATTGTATTTCATATGTTATTCAGTGTTATTAGAGGGATCTGGAGTTGATGAAATTTTTTGTAAAAGGGAACATTATAATTGAAATATGGCATTATTAACCTACTAGCTCCAGTGGACTTTAAATATTATTTTTATGGTCGCAATTGTCCCACTAAGAAAGCCTTGGCTAAATAAGGGAAAGATAGCATGACTACATGCTGAGGGTCACCTCCTTGGTAGTGCATTAGGTTTAAAATGGAGAGAGGTGTTAAGGTTAGAGGCAGTGATAGGAAACACTAGCCTTGCGGGTATTGAAGTTGCAATAACTGAGGGTTACTCAGTAACTGAGGGTTAGCTGCCTGAGACTACAATGTATCAGGGGGAAGGGAAAGAAGTTCTCCTGTAGGGATTGTCTCCACATCCCTGGGGCCTGCAAGAGATGAGACTCTGTCACTGTGAGAAAGAATCATGTTATTACCCAAAGCCTGTCCTGTTCTCCCCTACAACAACGCGGAAGCTCAGATCTACTATGAGCCAGCAGGTATTCACCACACGTGTAATGGAAGAATCTCCAGAGAGGGGGTGAAACACCATTGCATAGATATCAAGATAAAAGAAGGGAGGGTTAGAGGGGGTTGAAGGTCACAACCACAAACTGAAAATAGATGTAGTCCTCACAATCATAGTATATATATTAACATCTATAGGCACATTTGGAAACTCCTGTTTTGGTATTTTTTGCCAAGTTTCAGTTTGCTATCTATTTATCCAAGGTTGCCAGGTTTGTGGAAACCACGAACTCTTGGGGCCTATTCTAGTAGTTTGGTAACTTGCTGCCATCTCGAACGGTGTGGCATGTTCCCCCAAATGTTTGTCATTTGTCTATCAAGGTATTCAGAAAGATCTGAAACAATTTACACAAGTCATAGGCTGAGTTAAAGGCCCAGTACAGGTGCCAGTCTTTCCTATGCATTCAAATGCCCCAGTCTGTGATGCAGTAGATTTAAACCATCAGGGGATACCGGCACCCCATATCGGGCCTGTAACTGTGAAGCAGGGGATCCCTGGACTCTGAATTAATTAGAATCAGCTCCGGGGACTCCCTGCTCCCACACTAGTATTAAATTGATGAAGCCATTCTTGTCTTTCTCCTCGTCTTCCTCCCATCCTCTGTGCAGCAACATAACTATGAAAAACAACTAATGGCTACTAACCCCTTATCACCATAGCGGTTAGTAAGCGCTATATTAGTTAGTGGTTAATCCCTCTCCCCTGCACACTCGTGATGCCTAACCACCCTCCCCGGGGCAAATACCCCCACCCTCAACCCTGTTTAGCAAAGTGGTACACCATATCCTATATATGGACATGTATGCCACTATGGCATTCAATGGGCCACCCTAAACAAAAATAAGCACCAAAAACAAAGCAATAAAAAAAGCACCAAAATACGCAATTAAAAAAAACAAGCACCCAACAAAAACACAATTAAAAACACACAACAAAAAAAAAACAATTAAACAAATGAAGCACAAAATACACAATGAAAAGCACCGAAAACACATACAATGAAATAAAACAGTATTTGACAAAAGCATTGCTTGTCACTGTATATTCTATAGCCCTAAAGAGACATAGTAAACACATTGGTCAATGGGCAACCTCAAATAAAAATATGCAATGAAAAAAATACAATCAATGTTTTTCTTACTATTGACGTCTTCACCATCTGATTCCAAGTCCATCAGCAACCCCTTCATCCACAACGCAATGCTCCTCAACATCTGGAATCCTTCTTCTTCTTTATCTTCATCTGTACTTGTAATCCAATGGAGTGGATGTGGTCCCATCGGCTTCTAAGAACAAATGAGATGGGACATGCTTTAATACCTATATAGGCCTGTGATGTCACATTTGAGTGGCAGATGATACACTCCCATCTAATTGGAAAGTGTACCATGTGACAGATTTGAATTTTTTATAAATGTGGTCATCAAAGGGAGGTACGTCACACCCTTTAAAAAAATAGCTGCCATCACATGGTACTACTGTATTGTACAACTAATCGGATTGTGAGATATACCATTGAGGCATCACCTAGTACACACCCCTAATCCGATTGGTTGAAATACCATGTGACAGCTTCCATTTTTTTTTTAAAGGATGTGACGTATCTCCCTTTTGATAACCACTTGTTTAAAAAAAAATATCAGCATGTTTACATTTTTCGCATCTTTAGTGCCCGATAAAGCACTTAAGGTGAGAAACATGTAGAGGTTTTTTCTTACACCCTCCTTGGTGATGCCTGATTACTAATAAATATATCATTTTTACTACTATACCAACCTGACTCCCTGGCTGTGCGCTGCTGATATTTTAGTTTCAACCTACTTGGGGACAAATACATCCTGTACTTTCACTTACTGGTTTCTGGTTTCCCTCTCGGTCATTGGTATAACAGAAAATGCTATAAGTTTTGTACTTGTACTTTCCATCTTTCTCTGAGGTTGCTTTGTATGTTTTTTCCAAATTCAATCCTACTGTACTTGCTTACTCCTCCATTGTATTTAAAATGAACAATAATATTTGGCGCTTATATCTTTCTTCAGAATATTTATCATACAGTGCTCAATACTAATTGTATCCCTATATATTACCCCCAGACCGTAGCTTCTTTTTATGTCCTTCTAAGACCAGGGCCGTCTTAACAGCATTATAGGCCCCCGGGCAAAGCATTGTACTGAGCCTGCCAACTCTCCGTACAAGTCGTAATTTTCTCCTCTACTCACCGAGTTAGTGGGAGATTTGAAGTTGAGGTGGGTGATCAAAAATTAATGTTAATTCTGATCTGTACATAGATTAGCATGGGCCCCCTATGCTCGTGGGTCCCCCGGGCAACACCCAGCGTGCCCATGCGTTAAGACAGCACTGCCTCAGACATCTTCACAAAGTGTATACACCAACATTGAGTACAGGAATGAGAAGAAAACGGAACATACAGTATAAAAAGAATATTATAGTGCAGTATTTCCATTTTAAGAAGTGACAGTAATATCTCATTAGTGCACTCACATTCCAGTAACAGTTTAACGCCTAAAACAAAACTTCTAGTGTGTTGTGTGTCGTTTCCAATCACCAATTCGTATCTCATATGGGATAGAGAACAGAAAAACATGGTGCAGCAACCCAAATTGATCTTTTTCTTTATCTTATTCCCAAAAGAGAAAGCATACTGTAAGCATTTCTAATGCGTGTCTTAACCATCAAAGGTTACAATTACAATTAGAGAAAAGGGACCAAAAGCGCACCAGCACAAACGGAGCAGGAAGGACCCAAAACGAAAAATAATTAAAGGGCACTTTAATGTGACAAAGACCCATCCAACGCGTTTCGAACGTCACAGCGTTCTTTTTTTTTTTTAAAAAGAACGCTG